>VYZW01024198.1:6819-56912 GCA_013401315.1 Balaeniceps rex
ACGTCGCCGCGGCTGGGCTCCGCGGTGAGGGGCGGCGGGTGCCCGGTGCGCAGCTCTCGGGGCGGAGCGGGACCTCCTGGCCGGGGCGGGCGGCGGGTCTCGCCCTGCTGCCTCCTCCCGCCCGGGCGGTGCGGGCGGCCCCAGCGCCCCGCTGGTGCATCCCGAGCCCGGCGGTCGCCGGTCCTGGGAGCCGCTGTGGGCAGCTCAACTTCCCTCGCGTCCTTCGCGGTGTTCGCGACAGCCCCGGTCCCTCTCCTGCCTCTCCAGCGAGTTTTAAAGGTGGCCGCCCGCTGCCCTCTCGGTGCTGCCTAACCCCCTGCCCCAAGACGGGGGCGATTTTTCTTTGCCACCGCTTTCCCCTGCCCTGGCTCGGATGGTTTTTCCACCGTGGAGCTGGTGCTCTTCTCACCGTTCTGATTCCCAACTGTCAATCCACTGACACACCCCCACACTCCGAGATGTTTGCTCCACGAATCTTCCTTCAAACATCAAGTACTGGACTTTGCCCCCCTGCACCCTGCCCTCCTTCTAGCCCTTCAGCTGATATTTGTGCTTGTGCTTAATCATAAAATAGTGATTCCACAGGAGCACCCTGCATCCTGTAAACTTCTCCGTTGTGTTTAACAAAGGAGATTTCCGTGCACTTTGCAATCATGCTAAGGGAAAAAGGGCAGGGACTGAATAGATGGCATTAAACCTGTGTGCAATCTTATCCCATTCCTTGCCCCCGAAAGCCCCAACCATGCCTCATCTGTGTCACGCGACTGAAACAGTTTTTCAGCGGTGACCCTTCTGCTGTGCCTAGGAGCTCTCTAAACCTTGGTACCCAGCGAGTATGTTAGTGGAGCTGCCAGTTACAGAGGGTCCTAGTACCTCTGTGCTGAGAGGAGAGGGCAGATGAAGGCATGGGGAAGAGGCTGCAAGGTGCCCGTTGCCTCCAGAGCTGTTGGGAGGATGTGTGAGAAGGCTTTCTGCCCTGGTAGACAGGGCTCTGGGGCCCTGCTGGGGTGACCTGCCCTCATGAAGGTGCAGGCAGCCCATCCTGGAAGAGCACATTGAGCAGCAGATGCGTTCCTGCTGTGTATGTGCTGGTGTGTGGTGCCCTCAAAGGGGATGCTCCCGGGAGGACATTTTTCTGCACGATCCTTTGCGTGGTCTAAGAGTCGCCCAGAAACACCGTAGTTGCTTTAATGCTCTTTTGTGTCCTCGTGCAGTATGAGCTTGGGTTAAGTTTTGAATGCAGAGGTATTGCAGGCTTTGCTATAGCTTGAAAGTAGTAAAGGTGGTCCAGCACCCTCTTCAAAACTGCCTTGGGCAGAGGGCCCTCAGAGGAGACAGGAAGGGTTAACTTAAAGAGAACAACATGACTCATATAGTAAATAGCAGTGAATAGAATTGCCATAACTACTTAAAATTATTTTCCTAAGCAGATGGTCAACTATTAGATAACTTGATCTTCGAATGTATTTGTTTTCAGGTTTCTTATCAGACTCATAAGTCTCAGACCTGTGTAACTCACGAACAGTGGTAATTGATAAATTCATTCATGAGAAACTAACAGAGAGAAAGCGTGGCCAGCTCCTGCTGTTAGAGAGACATCCTCCAGAGCACATTGCCCAAGTGGAGTACGGAAAGATTAGATACAGTGACCAACAGGGATGTGAGAAATATTTCAATCAAATTAGATCTGTGGAAGAAATACCTTGTTTCGAATCTCAATAAAATAGTATAAACGTAATTGCATATCACAAAAATACTATGAAAATGAAATCCCATCTAATGTGGCAAATGGATTAAATTCTGAATTAACCAGGAAAGCTATGAGCCTCTGAATTTGTAGAGAAAACATGTGGGTACAAACTGCAAACATGTATGTGTGTATATAAAATAAAAATGACCTATTCCAGGGGGNTGCTGTTCAGGTAATAAGTTTGTAATTTACACATGTACATAAAATCTGTCTCTCTTTCCATATGTATTTTTATACATAAAAAAATAGAACCAGCATCATCCTGTGCCAGGTCAGGGGATGTCAGCCCAGTAATGATGTTTTTAGCCTCTGTCCTTCTGTCAGTGGGTGCAAAAGGCACTGAAGATCCGAGCTGAAAAGCCTCCTGCCAGGTCTCCTGTGTTTGCACTTTTATTTTTGCTGATATTTTAATAGGATGTTTCCATAAGGGCTGCTGGCACTATTGCGTTTGGATGTAATCAACTTTTGAAAGCGTTTCATCTTTTTGTTTAATCTTCAATAATGGATTTTATGTAGAGCCATGTGGTTAAGCCCTCTTAAGAACTACTGGGAAAAGCTCAGTCCAGCAGGAGGTTTGAAGCGGTTGTTTTGAATCTTCAATCTTCCTTTCAGTTGTGTTTCTCTGAAGGGTCTGGGCTGGCTGGATGCATATATCCCCTTCAGTCTTGAGCCTGGCAGCTTTTCCATCTGGCGTGGAGGGAAAACCTCCCCCTTTACCACTTCCTTTCTGCCTGGGTGACTGATGGCTGTATGATTTCTCGTCTATACGGGATGTTTAAGGCTTCACAGGTTTTACACCAAAACACTTATTTTCACTATGCTTCAGCTCTTCGCTTTGGTTTGACGTTTCCGCCCACGTTTTTACGTGTGAGGTGGGACAAGGCATAGTGTGGCTGAGCTCTCTCTAAGAGTTCTGCGCAGCTGTGAGTGAGGTGGTTTCCGTCCAAAGGCTGTATTCAGTATCTCTCTTGGTGTCCTGCAAAGTTTGTCCTTGTCTTCAGCTTGAACAGATTTCAGCTCTTCTTGTTCATTCTCTCCATCCGATCTGGATGGTGATTAACTCTCTAGGTCCTTCTTTATTGTGTGCTTTCCATCTGAAAATGGAGATGGGCTATTAAAGCTTTCTTTTTTTGTTGGACTCTAAACTAAAAAACAAGAGATCTTGAGCTGTGTGTGAAGGAATGAGGGAGGATTCTCACAAGTCAATGGACAGTTACTCCCTTTCATTTTGGGGTCTGGTATTTAGGACCAGAAGGCTTGGTTGCCTCATGGATCACCTTCAGGTTTTGCATCAGTGCACCTGAACAGCCTTGGTGAAGCTACTTGAACACAATGGCACCAGTTCCTTGCCTCTCTGCTCATTTTAAAAAGGCAGAGAAAGTTGCATACTTAATGAGGTGCTTGTGTAGCTGAATATTGAGGGTTGGTCTGTTAGGGGTAAAGAAGCAGCAGCATTCTGCCTTGGGAAGTCAAGACTATCTGGGCAGATAGACAGAAGGTGGTTTAACCTCTGAAGGCTTCGGTTTCCTCTATAGAATCGGAAGATGCCTCTCCCCTCACAAAGGTTGCATCTGTGTCGGGAATAACTATTGGTTGTGTTGCACTTTTTTTTTTTTCCTGAAGTAAATATCTGTATATCAGAATGGACAGATGGCACATACAACTCTCAATTATGGAAAATATCCTCAGGAGGTACTTCGAGGTCATCTAATCCATGCCTCTGCCCAAAGTCAGGATCAGCTATGCTATTGCCATTCCTGACAGCTATTTCTCCATCCTGCTCCTAAAGACCTGCAGTGGAGACTTACTTCCCTGCGTGCAGGAAACACCCTGATGTCCACCTTAAACCTCCTTTGCTGTAACTCATTCCTCATTCTGACCACAGAGAATCAGCAAAGAGTATTTAGAAGTGCTTCAGCAAATGCAGGTATTTGGTAAATGGGAGTGAATAAAGGTGTGATCTCTTTCACTCCTCCACCTGTGTTCTGTAAGGAGCAAGTCATACGAAACCTGGCTACCTTGTGCTTGGTGTGGCTGGAGATCCACAGTAGCATGGGAGGGATGGGGTAGGTAGGCTGCGATACAGCTCCGGATGGTGCTGCAATTGCAAAGTTAGGATCAAGTTGTTTGGATAAACACACAGCGATGAGGTTTATGAAAAGAGCTGATGAGCCACTAATCGCTTAGGAGAGTTCAGAGAAAAGCCAAATGCAACAAGATAGCGTCTGTAAAAATTAAGTGTTCAGGGTGATCACTGCTGTTAGGCAAAAGTGTTAACAGTGCTGCGGCATGTGTTTGAGTGCAAGCTTTGTCCCTTCCTGTTCAGGATGCCTGGGGCTTGATATGGGTGCTATAAACAGACATCTAGTGCTATGTGAGACATCCCGATGATGCTGGCAGAGAATAGGATAGGACCTAAGGGAGGCGCATGCCTTTCTAAAGTGACAGCAGAGGCTCAGGTGATAGCTTAGAGCACTTTAGACCGCACTATTCACTTATATTTAAGCAGCTAAGTCAAACCTTATCAGTTTAGTTTATGACTTGTTCTGGAGAAAGGATGCTTTTCCTCATTGGGCCTTTTAGTTGATTATTAAAACCAAAAATTACCAGGTAGCATAAAATCCAATGTATCTTATGTAAAGTATATGCAAATGCCATTGTAGAAGATACGCAAGAGTGGGAGTACTGGAGCCTCCTTTCCCACAAAGCAGCAGTAAATCTAGTCTCAGGAAGGCCACACTTGAAATTCTATGTATGTGTTGGGGCTCTTGCTGATTTATTTTTATTTTTATTTTTTTGAAAAGTTAGACATTTCAAGCCCAAATAAAATAAGCAATTTCTTACAACTACAAACGCAGCAGTGGAAGGCAGGGTTTGAAAAGAAATGACAGCTACAAGACAGATTGTGTTTGTCTTAGATGATAAGTCAGGGGTTGCATGCAGTAGGTTTATCACTATCTGACAGGTAACAAGATAAAGTCCAGGTGTTACATAGGGATGTGGAATAAAGAATACTTTACATAGCACGTTTAGGGAACATTTGCAAACAATGCATCTGAGACAATGGAGAAGTTAGCGGGGAGTGAAACCTCTTGCAGGGATGGTTTGAGCCAGGGACAGGGGGAGGGAAAGGCATACGGAGGATGAGGGAATCTTCCTGTCCCTCTCCGATACAAGGAGAGGAAGGGGGGGTTTTCCTGAAGCCTTGGAGACGTGACGAATGACATGCTGGGCTCCTGTCTGTATGTTGATTAGCATTTGTGATTGCACTGAAATCCAGGGTGGAAGGCACTCAGGCGTTCTCAGGAGGCCTCTAGTACTTGCAGATTGGGGCTGTTTTATCTGCCGGCTAGCTGAGATACAGCATTCTCTGTCTCCCTGTCCCCTGTGTTTATCCCAGGCGACGCTCACAGGGACAGTTGTGGCTCCTTGTTCAGCAGCTCTTCAAGGAGGGCAGGAGAGGGATTGTTCACTGGTGGAGCCATCTGAAGCTCAGCTGAACCCGAGCCAGCATCAGCTGGGGGTCGCGTCTGCATATCTCCCTGGGCAGAGTCCCTCATGCGTTTGAGTGAGTAATGCTGTTCAACAGAGGAAAGTGTGTTTTGGTCTCATTCTGCTCTTTTAATGCGTCCCTTTGGGAGTGGTGAGGTTTGCACTATTTTCCCTGTTAGAAGTTTCTTTCCTGAATTAGTATTCAGACCTCATCAATTAGTATTCAGATCTCAGAGTCTCTCCCATTTTTCTCCTGGTTTTGCTTCTTTGGAGCTATTTTGTTTTGGTTTTAGACTATTGTCAGATCATGGTATGAATCAGTTGTTGATGTTAAGGAGTTAAGGGAAGTAGGCTGTTAAATATCGTATTCTGTGGTGATAACAACTTCAGTATCGGTATGAGATCCATATACTTGGACACAGACCGGGATTTTCCATAGGAAACATTTCCCAGGATAAAAGACAGCTAAGAGGTATGTGGCTCTTTAATATAATCTTCAGAAGAGAGGCATGCAATTGAAATTGATTTGAATAATTAGTTTCCACATACGTCCAATCCACAGATCAGTGCTCAGGTTCAATGGAGTGATGGAAAATAACATCAGACTGACTTGGGCTGGCACATTACAGTTCCTGGAGCACGTGCGGGGAAGCACGTTGACTTTTAAAAAGTTTCTTAAACGTTCTGCAGCCTGGATTTCTGGCAAAAAATTACCTGTGCTAATGGCTACCGACTCAGAGATTCCCTAAAATACTGTGATTCCAGAAAGTGCTTCCCTCCCAGAAATCGGGCCTCTTTAGCTGGACCTGTTAAAACTGAGGCACCTAACTTTGTCAAACACCTAAACCAAGTTAATATTTTGTTTTATGTCATCCTGTGTCTTGCTAAATGCTGATCCAAACTCTGCTTGAACATTATGATTCATTTAGGGTTATAGCTCTCTACAACTACCTAGGTTATAGAGGTGGGTGTCAGTCCCTTCTGCAAAGTAACAAGCGATAGGACAAGAGGAAATGGCATCAAGTTGTGCCAGGGGAGGTTTAGATTGGATACTAGGAAAAATTTCTTCACCAAAAGGGTTGTCAAGCACTGGAACAGGCTGCCCAGGGAAGTGGTTGAGTCCCCATCCCTGGAGGTATTTAAAAGATATGTAGATGTGGTGCTTAGGGACATGGTTTAGTGGTGGACTTGGCAGTGCTAGGTTAACGGTTGGACGTGATGATCTTAAAGGTCTTTTCCAACCTCAATGATTCTA
Organism: Balaeniceps rex; assembly: GCA_013401315.1. Classification (NCBI taxonomy): domain Eukaryota; kingdom Metazoa; phylum Chordata; class Aves; order Pelecaniformes; family Balaenicipitidae; genus Balaeniceps; species Balaeniceps rex. The sequence continues at coordinate 13,317 of VYZW01024198.1, forward strand.
TGATTCTATAACATGCGTAGACATAGAGGATTCTGGTAGATTTGTTGTAGTTACGTGATTCTTTTTCTCTGGTACAACTGTATGGTGTCAGCTCTTGCAGGATATAGAAAGGTAGGAAGCTGTATTCATGGGCTGAAGACTGGAAGGATGATTCATTGACAGTTTTTGTTGTCTTTCCTACCCCATTCCTAAAGGGAAGTCTTCCTTTTCCTCCATGTAACCACAGTACAGCCTAGCTGTATGATTACAGCAGGCAAGAGATGGACACAGTCCGCTTGGGAGACACCATCCTAAAGTCTTGGCGATGTCTATTCTGGGCGCCTTCCCGGGATCCATCTCTCCTTGACTAACATCTTTTGTATTTGGAGTCAAATGCCACAGTCCCTAAAGAATTTGCCTTGGGAGCCTTTTTTCATTTATCCTTGTTCAGCAAGGTGTGAGGATCATGGTTGTCATGCATTTGAGAAATGATTTCAGGTTTCTTTACAGCTGGAGCTTTTTATGATCTCTTACTGTACAGAAACTGTAAAATATCTTAAGTTTTCACAGGAGAAAAGGGCCACTTCTCAAGTGTGGTAGAGGTGTCTCTCTTGTAGCGGGGTACTTGCTGCTGCTTTCCTTGCCTTTCTGCTTCCTCTAGACAAGCACACTAACTCATAAACAGCTAGCAAGTCCAGTAAAATGTTTTCTAAAGTGATTTATGAATGGCTACTGGTTCTCCAGTGCAATGGTTTGATGTAGAAGGAGAGAAACCGATGACTAGAAATGTCATTTTCGCCAGCAGTTGCAAGTTCTCTCCGCTCCAGAACGTCAGTGTCTCTGGCCCAAGCAGTCAGAGGAGGAAGCAGGCAGAGGTAGCAGGCTGTTACTTGTAAGCGGATGTGCTTTTACCACATCACAAGGACTTAGGAAATGAAGGAAGGACTTTGTTAGAGTCCTCAGAGCACCAGCTAAACACTGAGACTTTGGGATCAGTAAGCAGTGACACTGGAGAGTTCTTAATAAATCGGATTATAATCAAGGACTTCGGGGGTGGGGGGGGCAAGTTGCTTTGAGTACCTCTAGAAAGTCTTGTATTGACGTGGCTGGCTGTGATAGTGAAAACGCAAGTCACTTTGCAAGAGTGAGAGAAGTATGGTGCAAGTCATAGCAAAGAGGGAGGGACAAAGTAAGGGCATGTGGCCTTGAGACATCATCAGAGCATCAACTGCTCCTTATCCACAGAGCGTGGCAGAGTCCTAAAAACGTCTTAAATAGTTTTGAGACTGAGACAGAAACACTAACAGGATGATGAGGCGTGACAGAGCAAATAAGCATTAGCGAGTTAGGGTAAGCACCTTAAAAAATGGAAGAGGGAAAGTTGATGGAAACAAACCAAGGAGGCAGAAAATTTGTTACTGTGGCTTTTGCCTGCTTTTGGGATGAGCGCACACCACCAGCACTGTCACTCTGTCTAAATGCTTTTCACTGATAGCTGATTGACAACCTGAGGTGAAATGAGTTGGGTAAAACATACTGGTGGACAGCCTGGGGGTGCAAGGGGCCAGGACACATGCTGGGCATGGGAGGAAATAGGTTTTCTTGCATTGGCCGAGAATCAACCAGTATTGCAAGGCACAGGGAGCATGTGCTCGATCCCTGAGATTGAGCCGGCAGTGAACAGCTCATATACAGCAAACGGCAGTCAGTGAGGTGGGCTGTGCAGGGGCAGAGGATGGGGGAGCCCTGAGGGTGTTCGGCCAGGCTCTGCTGCTGTGTCAGTGGGGCAGGCTCTGTGGAGCTTGGGCTGAGTGCTGCCGCTGTGAGCAAGTTGGGGAGGAAGGAAGTGATGAGCTGCGTTAGCAACCCAATGGAGGCTTGACTGCTCTTCATACTGTGGGTGGGTATGAGTCAAACCACTTGGGTGGTAATGGGAGCTTCATGGTGAGTCCTCAGTAATAACCCTTGCTTAGAGGGGTCAGCGTATGAGCCACGGATGAGCTAATGCAGTGAGACAGCTTTGCTTTGGCTCAGAGGCAGGTAGAATTTGCTCATCTCTGTTCAAATTGTACAGTGCCTTCATCAGGATAGGGAAGGACAGCTGGGGAATCATTTAAGTTACATGGAGAGAGATGGAAAGAATTCTTTTCCTTCTACTGTAGAAGATAGGATGTTGGTTGACCTGGTACCACACCACTCCTTGCACTGGAGTTGAGTGAGTTTTTCTTTCACTGGCAGAGCTTAGGCAAACACTACTTACAACCTGCAGAAGGACAGTGCTTGGAGGAGAGGCAGCAGGGCTCGCAAGGCCTGGTGGAGAGCAAACCTGTAGTTAGAGAAGGCAGATAGGGTTTGGGAACAATTGGATAAACCACGGGAAAACAAACAGATGTACCCAATTCTCAACTGTCTGTCTGGAAACTTCATATAAAAATGAGAGGTGAAGTCATATCTGGAGAGAAGTCTACCCCATTATTTTAAAATATACCACAATGGATGCATTAGCAATATGATAAATATTTTCACAACACATTCCTCCCTTGCCTGTATTCCTCAGTGGGTCACCTCTTCTAGATATCCTGTTTCCTCATTTTTCTTACTTTGTTGTTGAAGGAAATGCTCCTTATGTATGAACACAGCTGGCTTTAGTAGGGCTGTGGGGAGGCAAAGTTTGCTTTTGAGTTCTTCCCTCACACAGGAAAGGAAGATGGGATCCTCAGAGACATGGTGGATGATATTGGCAGTAGTAACTTGTTTCTGGCCATGGTACATGGTTTTAATTATGCTTTTTTACATGTCTGTCTTATGAAAGTTTATCCAAATGCTCTTTTTTTTATTTTTGGAAATGCCACAGTAGGTAAACCAACATCATCAATCCTGGATACAAATGGTTTGCTCAAAAATCCAACATGTTTCTGTGCCTTTTGGCAATATGTCACGATGCCTGCTGCCCAGTGAGACTTTACTCTAGTGAGCACAGTGGAACCTTTTCCCTTTTGTTTGTTTGTTTGTTTGTTTGTTTGATCTGGCTTATTTAACTGCTGGTCATTCAGCCTTACTTAGTTTTGCCCTCCGTGGCTTTTTGTGACCATTAGAATGGGAATAATTACTGTGAGGTTTTTTTCCTTGCTTTTAAACATTTATAACATCCACTTAGGAAAAAAAAAATGGTCAAATGTCTTCTGTTCTAGTCTTCTCTTCCGCTACTGCAATAAAAATTAATCCACTTCTAGCCCTTGGAGGGCAGGAGGCAAAGCTGAAATATTGGTTTTGCATTAGCCATTCCTATGAGCCAGCCCATCTGTGTTACAACCTTTGCTTGTTGTCCAGTGGGGTTTCACTTTTTGGGCGTTTTTGTAATTTTTATATGGAGTGTAAACAGGAGGAGAAGAGAGACACGGAACAGGCTTGAAGGGTATGATTTTATTATGCTTTTTGTTGCTGTCACTGCTGCAGCAGTATGGGTGTCTCTAGTAATCCCCTGGTCAATAAAAACTTTACATCCAGATTCACCATGCTCGTTCTTGCTGTGAGTATAGCCTCCTTTTTTCGGCCTGGACTGCAGCAGAGATTGAAATGTAAAGCAGAAATGTTGTCCCTCTTCCTCATTTCTGAATCGGTAGAGAAAGATCAGGGGCAGTACAGATCTCTGAAGAGCCATTTCTTTTGCCTTTCACAAGTACATGGAGTGATGGTTTTAAGTTTTGGAGGGCTACTGCTTTCCTGTAAGAGGGAATGAGACCAAGTTTAGCAAAGCTGAAGCCCTCATTTTACTCAGTGTTTCTGGAGAATTTGCAAAGCCAATCCAGAAACCTTGTTACCCCGCTGTAGGTTTTACATTGGAGGAAGACTTCACTCCCCAAACAGAGACAAGCTCTTGTGCTTCAAAAGATCCTTGGCCCTGCATTTTTTGCAGTCAGAGCATCAGTGGCTTAGATGATGTTTTGGATAAAGTCTGAAATGATCCTCTGGAAGGGTCAAACTGCCATGTGGAGCCCCTTGATAGAACAAGGATTTCCAGATATCACCGTGTTCTGCACTTGTATGGGTGTCCACACAGGCAGGTGTGCAGGACACGGGGCATCTGTAGCTCCAGGGAAGGTTGAGGGAAACTGCAAGTGCTCCAGGTACCCAAAACCCAAGAGCATGGTGTGCTGATAATTTTGCCTGCTTTGTTTCACTTGTATCCTTTGTTAACAAAGAACAGTCTAGAGGGAAATAGTCTATTATTAATATTTCATTTCCTCCTATTACTGTAAGCAGATGACCTAAAAGATCATTTAGCTAGCAGCCTATAGTAACACAAATAGGGGAACCAGAAAAAGTATGTCTCCGTTAGATGGGTGATGCCTCCTTCCTCCCCTCTTTGCTGCCCCGCCCAGCCACATCTTTTCATCCATCGGAGGCAGGAGTGAGGCTGCTCTCTGACAGCTCCTAGCACACTGGCTTCGTGTGAGCAGTCAGGAGCACGGGGAAGCCGCTCTACGTGAGGTATTTATAAAATACCGAACTTCAGAAAGGAAACCATTGAGCAATGCAGAAAAGTGCTACTGCTGCCTTCCCTATCATTCTCCCCGAAAGGACAGCTGTTTTCATTATGTTTTACAGCCTGAGTTGTTTTGCGAATTTGTGTACTGCCTGTGAGCACATTGGCTCGTTTATTGTGACTTGATACTCTAAAGAAATGGGGAGAGACAAGATTTCTTAGAGACTTTGATTTAAAAGATAGGGAGATTCTCTTTGAGCTGAAGGGATTTCAAAGAGAGGATAAAAACTGATAAGCATCTCCCCCCCCACCCCCGGCTTCAGAAAGTAGGAAACAAATGATTTAGCAGCACCAATTTATTTTCTGCTTACAGTCATGTGTGAGTCAAGAGTTTTCCCTAAGGGAGTCAGGTAATCTGTACATGGCTGGTACCTGGGAAGGGTCATGTTGTCAAAAGGAGATGCTGGATTGTGATCTGTGGAATGAGCCTTGATGAAGGCTCCCCTATGGCCTCATGAGCTGCCTGCTGCCTTGCTTACCCCGTCCTGAAGCAGACAAGGAGAAACCAATCCTCTCTGGAGCCTCGGGAAGCTGCAGCCTGTTGCTTATGTGCCCACAGACTGTCTTGGGTGTCCTGAGGGCTCCTGATCCCGTGGAGGTTTTGCTAATGTCTGAGAGTAGCTGTCAAACTGAAGCGTCACAGACATTTTCATATATGTCAGCCTGGCACGTGGAGCAGAGAGTGTGTCTTCTCTGTGCCAGTGTGACAGAGCACGGGCATCCAAAACCGGGATGCCTGAACACATCCTGAAGGGGCCAAGAGCAGGAAATGAGCTCGTTTGAGGTGGGTGATTTGAACCGAACAGTGGCCAAGGGCTCACCTCGGTGTTTTGGCACTCAGGAGAGAGAAGGGGCAACACCTTCATCCAAAGCCAACTGGAGGTGCCAAACAAAAGCTTGCTTAGGCTCCAGTGGTGAATTGCTTCATGGGAACGTGCTGTTCAGATGCTTTATTGAATTTTCAAGGAGCAGTTTTTCATTGGGGCTGAAATATGAGAGAGAACAGAGTGTTCCAAGTCACTGAAAATGAACAGAGCAACAGCTTTACAGGTTTGTGAGTGGCAAGAAAGGTTTATTTAATAACGGGAAAAGGCCGGAACATAGCCCAGGGTATCAAGAAAGAATTAATCCAATTAACAAAACAAAACGTGGGCTTAAGAAGAAATACTAATTGTAGCTGTCCAGCAGGTTGTGTGATACAGGTTATTTTTCGTAAGCTTCAAGAACCTTGCAATATTGATCCCTCAAGGGCCTGAGATGTTAAATATACACTTCCCCAGTGAGTAAAGCAGGTTGTTAATTAATTTTGTCTTTTCAGACCTAGTTGCTGAACCTTTGGGTCTTGCATGAAGTAGATGATTCTATAATAAATTTTGCATTGCCTCTGGATATATGTCGTCTTCTCCAGGTGCTCTGTGTTTCATTTTGTCCCTGTGCAGTAAATTTCTAGGCACATGAGCAGAAAGGCTGGGCCTGTTCTTGTTTTAAAGCAAGTTGCAAATACTGCTACAATTAAAGTCTTGTTATCATGTTGGGTGAAAGCTATAGCAGGCTGACACTGAGAGAGACGAATGAGGTGAGATGGGCGAGTTCAGGTCGAACAGGGGAACCTCCCAGGTTGTGGCACCTTCTGTAAGCAGCTGGTGAGGCCTCTGATGTGCTGGGGTTGTGTGGCTAATAGTTGCTTTTTCTAATGTCTGCGGCTACTGCAGAAGCACCAGCACTGAAGCAGACACAAAATGTTGTTTTGTCGAGGCTGGGACACCTGCTCGGCTCTGGTCATTTCTCTTCTGAGATGTGCTGGCTTTGCAGAACACTCCAAGTGTTTTCTGGCCTATCTGGGAGCAGAGAGGGGTGGAAGGACACGTTGTCCTCTTCTGGACAGAACATCTCACAGATTGCTTCTGAATAAATTGCTAGTGCTTGGCTTGATGATTCGGCCACTGTTTGTGAAAGGGGATGGGAAACAAGGGACGAAACAAATTCAAAGATAAAAAATTCGAAGTTAACATCAGACCATGAAACAAACAGTTGAAGTAGAAGGTTAAAAGCTCTGTTGTGTCAGAAATCAGTATACAACGTGGTGCTTAAACTTCACATTCCAGCACTGTGCTTTTTCAGGATATGTGCAGAGCTGTAGGTAATTCCAGCTTTGCGTTTAACGATTAGTGTGGGGGGGACCTCCGCAGCATAGGTTTGTTACTTCCCTCCATGTCCTGTTGGAAAATGAGTTTGAAATGAGCCATTGAGAGAGTGAGGTTAAACAAAATGCATCTGGGATTAATATGGGTTCATAATCCTACTAAAGGAAGCTCTGAAATGGGGAAGAATATCCCAGTAATTTCACTTTGATCCTCTTCACTGAGGTGTATGTGGTATGAACATGAGGTGCAAGAGCGACATAGCAGGACTTCAAGTAAATCCTCTCAGCATCAGCATTAACGTGACCAGTTCTCAGGCTGGCTCCTTTCAAAAAGCGGTTTCTTCAGTTCTTTTGACTTCATCTCAGAGTAGCTTGTGGGGGTGTTTATGGTGCTTTTATTTTACGTAGCAGTAGTTCTGGCCCAAGTGTGTCACAGTAATTTGTTAAATTTTTCTAAACTTGTCCTGACACTGGAGTTTGGTCATGAGCTTGACCTGCATGGAAATATGTGAGCATGTTAGGAAGTGGGGACACATATGCTTCCCCCTCCATTGCCAGAGTATTACCCTGTCGCCATCTCTGCTGCCGTGAAGCTAAGGAACAGGGAGCTTGCCCCTGCTTCAGGGCCTTCAGGCACAGCCGTGTGTCGTACCTCTGCCAGGCACACACACTGTCTTTCTCCTACAGGCCTGTTTTGCCTACTACTTCCCATGTTTGATTGGTTTTTTTTCCTGCCACCTTTTTCCTGTCCTTTTTCCCCCTTTCTTGCTCACAGACATGCACAAAGTGTTGTTTATTTTTCATCTTGCCCTGTCTCTCTCCAGATTTTCTTTATTTCTATCTTACATTACAATCAATGTAATCAAATTTCTATCTTACAATACAATCCTTTTCCCTGGAAGTCAGGCTGGGGGCAGGGGGGTAGTTTTCAGTATTATTGCTTTGAAACAAACCTATTGGGATTTGTAATGGACAATCAGATGCTAGCCTAGCAGAGTGATGTGGGAGCATATCACTGACATCCCTGAAATTCAAGAAAGTAGAAGCAATCTTTAGGAGGTCAGTGGAAAACAGGAGTTTTTGCTAAAGGAAGATAGACAATAGAGAGACATCTTGGGGTTTTTTGTTCTTTAGAAAAGATTAAATGGATGATCTTTATCTTCCTCTTAATAGCTAGTTCACAAACAAATCTGTTGTGTCGATTTCTTCCACGCAAACCAAACAAAACACATAAGCAAGCTTGCTGAAGGTGGAGAAAAAGCTAGGTTTTTGAAGCACATCCAAACCACCAAGAATCATTCACTTTCCTTTCAAATGCAGCATTAGCAATAGAGCTCTAAATCAATGAAAGGTCTAAAATTAGATTATATTCCTGAGATCAGATGTGAATCACAAGTTAATCATGTTTTCTTTTATTATCACTGTCTTTACCCTTTTATTTTATCCTGAGGAATTAGGTTTCTGACTTGAAAACAGAGTGAACTGTGAAGGCATGAGACCCTGCTGGGTTAGAGCACACCACATCACCTGTGGATGGGGTCCCAAAAATCTTTTGTTTTGGAGGTTCATGTTGCATCTGAAACTGAGCTCAAGTGATTTATCAGTTAGCGCTCTGTCTCTCCCCCTCAGCCCTCTGATGTTTCAAGTAGCTGTTCTCTTAAATTAATGAGAAAATACTACTGCTAAAGCTTGCTAAATAAGGTTTAAAACCCACTCTGGAAGTGATAGGGTAGGACAGCAAACAATTATCTCTTGACTGTGGCACAAAGCTCAGGGAACTGTATTCTTCATTACTATATTTTTAGCTGAAGCTGTGGTGAAATGCACCCATGTCTGAAAGCAGAGGTATGAGGTGACCTGCAAGATTAGCGTGCGAGTGAGGCACGTAAGCATGTAGATGATGTGTACCTGTTCATATGAAATGGCAGCTGTAAGGACTACGTTTCCTTGCAAGCAGCACCAACTTTAGTCCCAGATTTGTATGCATGATGCTGCAGGAACATGAATGTATGCTTGAGAGATGATGTTGGCATTGTGCCTTTGTGTGTGTTTCTGAGAGGTGTATCTTGGTGGATGTTTCTGGCTGGTTGTAGTTGAAGAATGATGCTGACCCGAATCTGTGGATGCAACAAACACTATGGACAATGCAGGTATAATGAATAAATGGTTTGATTATAGGATAAAGATTTATGTGAACAAAAACGATGGTGTTGCAGGAGGGGAACCTGCAGAGACCCTTGCAGAGAGTTACGCTCAGTGGGAAAGTCCTCAAAGATGTCACAGTCTGACATACCTTGAACTATTCTCCCTGCCACTGATCACGTTGCAGTATCTGTGCACTTGAAGGAAGGACTGGGTATGGCAGTAGAGTGGTAACCACACATGCCGGCAAGTAACCCCCTTATGAATGAAGGTTCATGTCATCGCAGAGCAGCGTATTGGTGCAGCATGCTTTTGTGACAAAGTACGTGAGGGTGGGCAGCACATGATGGCTCAAGTCTCGTGTTTGCTATCAGAGGGAGACAGGGGTATGTAAAAAGGCTCCTCCACCTTTCTTCTGTGCAGCCACAGCACTTGCCAAGGCGTAATGAGTGGGGCTCTCGTGTTTCAGGGCAGACTATTGAGCAGCTGCTGAAGTGCCAGCTCAGTTGGTAGCCTCAAAAACAAAATGTCCCTTGTTTCTCATATCCACTGTGAAATACTGCCTTCCCGAACCTTGGGTTTGGCCCTGCAGCTTTCAGGAGAGACGAAATGTGAGATTTTTGCCAATGATGTATTCTTCTAGGTCTGTTTAATATCCATTATCAATTTAATGTGCCACTTTAATGAGATTTTCATTTTTCCATCTCTGTAGAGCTGATTACTTAGTGTATGTGGTTGGTGTTTGGTTTTGTTTTTTTTTAAAGGAAACTACAAGTGAAGAAGTTGAATGTTTGCTTCAGCTGAAGAGAATATTTCCCAAGTCCTAGGAAGAAAAGGTGAAAAAGAGAACCAAAGGATGTTGCTAGTAGGTATGTACATGACAGGAAGCCATGACTAGCAGCGTGATTGTCAACAGGAAACAAAAAGTCACAGCCGATGTGACGCTGCCATACAGTACACTTTCTGTGTTGTGTTGCCTGCTGGACTTTGTGGCCTGGGAAGCAGTGTATGTCTACGTGAGATATTCTCCTGTCCATTTGTCTGCTGGAGTTTGAATTATTCTGCATCTGGTTAATCCACTTTGCTGGAGTTGGCAAGCCCTGTGTTTTTTTTTTTCTTGACACCTGCTACTGTAAAGATCTTGAACAGCTATGGGGAGAAAAGGGTGCAGTGAGCAACCTTCACCAACTGGCAGCTGAGTGCTCTTCAGACCCCAGGCAGCTTTGAGGTGTCTTGGCTGTTCAGTGCTCTGCAGATATGAACGCTGAGCTTTTCTGGCACGTTCTCACGTTGGCCTGGTCGCTCTCACCATGCTAGTACATGGGAAAGAAGACTTCCTCTCAGACATAGCTTATATCATCCTGGAACTGGTCATTGCGGTGCTGGCCATCCTGGGGAACATCCTGGTCTGCTGGGCAGTCTATTTGAATAGCAACTTGCAGAACGTCACCAACTATTTTGTGGTGTCCCTGGCTGCTGCTGACATTGCCGTGGGCGTGCTGGCAATCCCCTTTGCCATCACCATCAGCACTGGCTTCTGTGCCTTCTTCTATGGCTGCCTTTTCATTGCCTGCTTTGTCCTGGTCTTGACTCAGAGTTCGATCTTCAGCCTCCTTGCTATTGCCATTGACAGAATCATTGCGATCCGCATACCCCTCAGGTAAGCGCGGGTTGGGCTGGGGAGGCAGAGGGGGGCTAGGGTGGTGAGGGATGAACATCAGTGAAAACAACAGATCTGGAGATGAATTGAGGAAGGGAAAGTTAAATGAGGAGCAGCACTTTTTCCCTCATAATTTGAAAAAAGCTTTTCTAGGTCTTGAAGACTGCCTTAGCTGCTGGATATTCTGGTCGCTTCTTTTTCCAGTTCTCCTCTGTCCTCATATGGCGTGTGCCCATGTGTGGTGAGTTGACCCTGGCTGGATGCCAAGTGCCCACCAGAGCTGCTCTATCACTCCCCTTCTCAACTGGACAGGGGAGAGAAAATATAACTAAAAGCTCGTGGGTCGAGATAAGGACAGGGAGAGATCACTCAGCAATTACCATCATGGGCAAAACAGACTTGACTTGGGGAGATCAGTTTAATTTATTACCAATTGAAACTGAGTAGGGTAATGAGAAATATAACCAAATCTTTAAAACACCTTCCCCCCACGCCTCCCTTCTTTCCGGGCTCAACTTCACTCCCGATTTTCTCTACCTCCTCCCCCCAAGTGGCACAGGGGGACGGGGAATGGGGTTGCGGTCAGTTCATCACATGTCATCGCCGCCGCTCCTTCCTCCTCAAGGGGAGGACTCCTCACACTCTTCCCCTTCCCCAGTGTGGGGTCCCTCCCACAGGAGACAGTTCTATGTGAACTTCTCCAATGGAGGTCCTTCCCACGGGCTGCAGTTCTTCATGAACTGCTCCTGCTTGGGTCCTTTCCGTGGGGTGCAGTACTTCAGGAGCAAACTGCTCCAGCATGGGTCCCCCCTGGGGTCACAAGTCCTGCCAGCAAACCTGCTCCAGCGTGGGCTCGTCTCTCTCCATGGGTCCACAGGTCCTGCCAGGAGCCTGCTCCAGCACGGGCTGCGCCCGGGGTCACAGCCTCCTTCGGACATCCGCCTGCTCCGGTGTGGGGTCCTCCACGGGCTGCAGGTGGATATCTGCTCCACCGTTAACCTCCATGGGCTGCAGGGGTACAGCCTGCCTCACCATGGTCTTCACCACGGGCTGCAGGGGAATCTCTGCTTGGGTGCCTGGAACACCTCCTCCCCCTCCTTCTTCACTGACCTTGGTGTCTGCGTAGATGTTCCTCTCACATATTGTCACTCCTCACTCCAGCTGCAGTTTGTGTCCTGGCGCCTTTTTTTTTTTTTTGCCTCCTTCTTAAATACGTTATCCCAGAGGCACTGCCACCGGCACTGATGGGCTCAGCCTTGGCCAGCGGTTTGGAGCTGGCTGGCATTGGCTCTATCGGACATAGGGGAAGCTTCTAGCAGCTTCTCACAGAAGCCACCCCTGTAACCCCCCCGCTCCCAAAACCTTGCCATGCAAACCCAGTACACCATGGCATTGCAACAGCGCTGCCTAGGAGCTGCCGTTCCATATTTAGACAGGATTGTGTTGTAACCTCAATAACCTGCGCTCTGAGCCAGAGCCAACAGCACCAGAAGGATCACTGTGGGAAAGTGGAGCTAAAGCAATATATGGTGGAAGACAGAAAGGGGGTGAGGTCAACTTGTCTCCTTCCCCATGGGGAGAATGGGGGACTCTGCCTGCAGCTCTAGCAGCATGGTTGTGGAGAGTGTGGATGGGGATTTTCTCTTGGGGGTCCATTAAATATGAAGGGAGAAGAAGCAGCAGGCTATGAAGAAAGGGGCCTTAGGAAGATTTGGACTAGCTTAGGCACTGCCTCTGGAAGCAAAGCATGTATTAGGTCAAGGCAGAGGTTTGTCCCAGCCCAGACCTGGAGATAGTTATTTTGTGGTCTCTACTCTGGAGTTTAAAGGAAGAAAAGGACATTTAAATATTAGGGCTTGAAAGCTGAATATGACTAGCTGCTACTTTGTGTGCAACCAGGGAGGCTGATGTGGGACAAGGGGAAGTTTTGCCACACGCACAGGGGCTGCTACTCAGTTTGGTCTTCCAGAAGCACATTGTTGTGACGGGATATATCTGACCGTGGGCACAGAGCAGCACTGCGTTTTGTGGGCTGGGTTTGAATGCTTTGTGACAATGCTTCTGAGTCATGCAGTAAGCTCGAAAGATGTAGAGGAAGCCCCGCAAGAGGCCTGTGCAGGCAGAGTGTAGGAGTCTCCTTCCTTCCCGTCTTGTCCTTAGGAGGATGCAGCGTGCTGTCAGGAATGGAGGGACGTGCTTCCTATCCTGCTGAACAAGAAATGTAGCTGCAAAAATGGAACACATTTCTGATTGCGGTGCTCTGAAGTTTGAGGTTTTGGACATCCTCACTCCTGTTGAGTTTAAATCACTTGTGTTGACCTGAGCACTTTAGCTTTGTCTCTTGTGAATACTTTGGTCATCCAGCACTTACACTGATTACCACAAACCTCCCATTCAAAAATAGAAAGCATTTTTTTCCCTGGAGCTGCGGAGATTACCTCTCCATGTGGACCAGTGCAGCATAGTCTTTCCTGAAGCCTTCCCTCAGCAAGCTTGTGCTGCTTTAACATTACTGTTCATTGTTGGTTTCCAAACCTATAGTCATACCTCTGCTTTTGATGTAGTTGTAAGCAATAACTATTCCATTCCACTGCAGAGAAAACTCTACCAATATTAGTTACCTATAAATTGGACTGTCTCCACTTTTCTACAGTTCTACATATAGATGGTTTCAGTTTATAAACCAAAATAATGATAAATGGCACAAAGAAACATATGTAGTGTAGTCCTCAGGAGCTTGCCTCTGAAATGATTTGAAGAAGGGCTAATGTCTTTAACTCATCTCTCATGAGCTAACTTTGAAGACATTTGCTGACAGTTTAAACGTTCTTATTGCTAGAGGATGACTTGCCAGGAAAAGGATTTTAAAAAACTGGATTTCTGCCCATTTTTTTGGACTATCATTGTAACTATATTGTCTTGAAAATTTAATTTCCTGGAATAGCCAAGGTAAAGAGTCTTTTAGAAAAATCAGACTTCATCAGTGCTGGGCACTGTACCAGTTTCACTATTTTGTTTTTGAAAAAACAGCAAACCCTCTTCCGCCCCAAAAACAGTGGAGTTGATTGGATGCAGAAACACGCAGGTAGATCCATGGGTTCATCCCCCTCTTTGTCCTCTACTGGTTTGTCCTTTTACAGTAGGAGCCAAGAACTTGTCAACTGTGTTTCCCCTTAAGAATTTGTGGGTGAATAACCGTTAGATTTATAGCCTCAGACATACTGAGAAAGTGAAAGCTGATTAGCTGAAGAGGGAAACATGATATGATTCAGACTGCTCACATCCTCATTTTTTTTCTTTTTCTAATATCTGGTTGTCTCAAAAATGTGTCAAACAATTGGAAGGAAAGTCCTGCCACTAAAGATGCAACGTTTTCACCCCATCCTTTAATGCCTGAGAAAGCCTCTTCTCTCCTCCTCGGAGGACAAGAAAGATAACACCAGGCATTCCTAATATTCATTAGATGAATGCTCTTAAAAAAATAATAAATCAGACTTCCTTCACTCTAGCAAAACCAAAAAGGGCCAAACCTATTTTTTAATTCTTCTTTTTCTTTTTAACTGTTTCATGTCTGATTTGTCCTAAGGAAGGTAACCACATGTCTCTGGATACATATGTGGGTGTGTATGCCCACACAATAAACTGTCAGTATTAAGGAGGCAAAGTAGTGGGATTTCTGATACTGCTTGGTTTTGGACACCTCAGTACATAATTAGAGTTACCTTTGGAATGATTTTTCTGTGGATAAAAGACCCTCCCCCAAAAAATTGCAGTGCGGAAAGACATCTATAGGTAAAATTTAAAAATACATAAAACCCAATTTGTGAACATCTTACGGATTCTACCTTTCAAATATTAAAACATTGTGTAGAATTTGATAAACTTTTCAAAAGTTCTCAAACACTTTGCTTACTTCTGCCAGGTTTTATACAAATATAACACTCTGCAAGTGGCAATAAAGCACTCCCAAGGAAGTGAGTCCGAGCCATTGTTCGGTCTAGGATAAAATCCAAACTGTGTCTCTAACATGGCAGGTACCTGAAAACCTGTGCTCGCTGATATAAAACTTCTGGGTGTTCTAAACAAAACTGGCTGCGAGTCTGAGCTCCAGGATGAAGTCATGGGCCAAGAACAATTGCCGTTTTCCAGGCTCTTTGGTGCCAGCAAATGCTCCGCAGGCACAGTGCCCAGCCACGTGTTCTTGTGCAGGCATTTGTGGTAAAGATACTCCCATGGTGAAGGACAGGTAGCTCCGACGCACTGGAACGAGAGGAGAATTTTTTCTTCCTGCAGCCAAACGGAAAAGTTTTCCCAGGTTACTGCTTGCTCTGTGTGCTGGATTCAGCTATTCACCTGTGGCATAAATACTTATGCAGATCATACAGACCTTTTCCTCTGATGAAAGTTGCTTTGGAGATGATTGATGCCTAAGCTACTGGGATGCTTCTCTGGGAAAGCATTACTAAGATGCAGCTCCCTGTCGCTTGGAACACTGGGACAGATTTATCCCATGTAGTGGTGACTGAAACTGCAGCTCTGAGGTGGCATTGGGATGCTTTTCTGCCAGAGGCTAGGGGAGCTGGACATGAAGAACTGCTTCTCAAAGTCTGCGGTAGGAAGAATAGGGGAGATGAACACAAACCCTGAATAAAGTATAGGACATGGAAGGGACCTTTGTGCTGAGAACAGTCTGTTTCAGCAGTTGCTTTAATTCTCTAGGGTTGCCTTCTCAAATGCTCATATATGAGCATCTGAATCGGTGAATCAGGGATTTAATGTTTTATTGTATCTTTGAGCCATATCCAGACTTATTTCTTTCCCTGCTCACCATAAACCTTTTGACTCTGTGACAAGCATTTCGTACATGTGCTCATGTTTGTGTCAAATAGATTATGGGCATATTCAACCTAATATGAAAGAAGAATAATTCACTTCCTCCTTTGAACAACCATGGGCATGGCTTTGAAAGCAGTGCCAGTTGTCTATGGCTTCATGGGCAGTGGAACTTGCTGTTACCAAGGTTTTAGTCTGGAAGCTGATCATGCCATGAGCAAAAGAATGGTGCCTGCCCACCGTTACTGCTTCTGCTGTTTAGAGCGCTCTGCCCACCTGTGGGATCCCCCCCCCAGTCTCTGTTGCACAGACAAGCACTAGTATCCGTTAGCACCTGGTAACGGGAGAAAGTTTCTTGACTGAGGGTTCTGGGACAGGGTTGTTCCAGTGGTACATGAGAAGGTCTGGGTTTGGTTTCTTGCTCTGCCACAAGATTTCCTGGATGATCTGGGATTGTCAGTGTCCCGCATTTGCAGATACATGTAATAGGGATAGAATATCCTCCTTTTGTCTTGCCCCCTATGACTGCAGCTGCCTGAGGTGTGGGCTGTTGAGGGATGTGTTCAGTGAACAGTGTTTTGTAGTGATTTGGTAAAAACCATTGGGCACAGCTGGAATTCAGATAAAAGCCCAGTGCCCTCAACACTGAGCACAGGCTTTCTGGTGTGATGCAGTAAAGGTGGCTGAAACTTGCTCCGTGCATGGCAGAGCCATCTGGCCAAGATGTGCGGTGCTGTCAACCAGAGGTGGGTTTGGAAGACAAGCAGCAGGCTGGTTGGATGCTGTGATGATGAGTTAGGCCAGCTACGTATCATGCAATGTATGGAAAGATTTTAACTTCTTCCTGAGGACCCTGTGGTTCTTTTATCAGCTCTGTCTTCCACCCAGCTTCATAGTTTACGAATCAGACTGGTGAGGTACTACACCTTCTGCAGGAGTCATTGTCTCGATGACACGGAGCTTAGGCCAAGGACCCAGAAGCGTCACATCTTCAGCCAAGCTACTTTAGGCAGCACAGATGAGTTGTGCATTCACTAAGGACAGCTGTTCTCATGGAGTCAGTTTTTCAGCCTGATGGTTGGGAGAGCAGCAGGGCAGGTGAAATTATTTTGGGGAAAATATCCACAATTTCCTGTGTTTGCAAAAGTGCGTTTTGTTTTCTGGAGGAGTCTGGTGCCTGTATCCCCACACCCAACTCCACCATGAGTGTTCCTGTGCTCTGCAGTAATGTTCTTTGCGTCTGGAATTTCAAGAGTAGAAGTCGTTGTTTGTGTAGCAAGTCCAGTATTTCCAGGAAGCACGAGAACTACTTGTGCACAGACAATCCAGTGCTGTCTGGACACATCAGACATGCTACAAAGTCACCCGCCAAGTATGCAGGACATGGGCTGTAGGTGTGACCAGCTCCTTTCAGCAGGCTGCATCTCCTGCATAGGTGCCAGCAACTCACGGTATATGTGATGCTTCCTGGAAGCCCTGAACTTACCGTATAGAGCTGCACAGCTTTGGCCTGGCTGCTGTGAGCCTAGAAAGGATGCCTAGACAGGCGCACAAACTCTTCAATGCCAGCCTGGTGACATCTCTAAGTGGAAAAAAGCAATGAGTCCAGGAAAGTCCATCTGGACAATAGCCCTACCTCAGCCAAGTCAGCCTGCGGTGTCTCATGTGGGTCATAGAAATCAAGCTCTCCCAAGTGAATGGACACTTCTCACTGGGTGCCTGGCCAACATAGCGCCACACACTATGTGGTGAGATGCTGTGAGCTTTCTCTCTTAACCCTTGGAGATACGAAGCAAGGTGTTATGGAAATGCACTCACTGATAGATTGGTAGCAGCCCCTGCCAGCACAATACACTGCAGCTGGAAAGCAGGAGCCTGCTTGGGTTAAGTGCTGTTCCTAAGCCTTGTAACGTTTGTTGCATGGGAATCCCCAGAGGGTACGAGGGAGGGAGAAGCGGGGGGTGTTTGCCTGGAGCAGTAATGAATATATTTTTAGTGGAAGGGAAGGGACATCTCTAGTCGTGGGATAACAGCTGCACAATTTCAAAATTCCTCTGACAAGATGTAGCCAATTTCAGGGCTGCAGGGTTTTGAGGGGTTTGTTTTGTTTTTTGTTTTTCCGAGCTCCAAGTGCCTTCAGCCAATCTCTTGCTCCTAGAGTATACTTTTCAAAGCACAGATGCTGTTTTGCTGTGTTGATGAGGTCTGAATGTGAGCAGTTCCCTGCTACCATCCATGCTGTGCCCTTAGCATCCCCTAAACATTGAGCAGGATCCGCTACTTGCTGGAGAAACCTTTTTTCCTCTCAGAATCATCTGAATCTCTCCCTCATTTCTGGAAGGAGGATTTCAGTGTATTTTGGGTGCTGGGAATTGTGTGGTTAGCTCCCTCACCCATCACCCACTCCCTCTTTTCTGATTTTGAAATGCAACTGAGGAAGGGAGACTCAAGCCTGCCAGGTCTTGTGTGGAGCCACGTTTTTTCCAAGGACCATTAGCAGGGATTTAAAGCACATGCAGGATCTCCATTCTGTACCATGCCCGGCAAAAGCAGCCTCTCTCCTCTCCTGTCTTGAATTTGCATTGGGATAGGAGCATGAACCTGTGGGAGTAACTATTTCATTGAGAGATGGAAAGATTTCTATGTCTTGTTGGATTTATTTTTTTTTTAATGTTTGTTTGCTGAGAGAATTCTGGGGACAGAGGGAGAAGGAGCACTGGGTAAACACTGGGAGCCCAGCACTACCGTTGTCCGATCGCAGACAGATGGGGTCAAGTACAGTGTGGGACCCACACTGGACAATGTGGGAATCCGGCCATCTACTTTCCATGCTAAGCATTACCAAGGGAAGGAAATTGCATTGAAATGTTAAACTGTTGCCCTGATTTACATTTTCAGAGAGAAGAACTGGTGGAGTCAGCTCAGGACTCGCAATAACCTGTGAGGCCTTGGGAACTGGCTGATATTTCAAACAAACAAAGGTCCCTGGCTGCACTGTCAGGTTCTTGCCGTGTTGCTTATTGTCTCTTTCAACAGATCTTGGAGAATTTACTGCTAAGAGCACTGGCTTCAGCCAGGCGTATCAATACCTCCAACACTGAAATCCCCTTTGGTGTGTGCAGTGCAGCCCACAGCACACCTGTAGTCAGAGCACTGTCCTCAGCTTAATTCCTCCTTTCTGAGAATGACATGGGGTCAGCTTAGCCGGGCTGGTAAGGAAAACTGCTGACTTGTCTAAGTTATTTAAAGAAGGTTGGTGGTGCTGGCCTTCTTGGAAGTGCTGTTGTGGAGCAGAGTGAGGTGCTGTGCAAGGGAATGCCAGCCTGGCTTCTGCAACTCAGTCAGCAGGATTTCCCTGGAGCACACCTGACATGGACATGGGGCTGATGCCACTGTGCCTCCGAGTTCTTTTGTGCTATTTGGCTTACAGATCTACTGCAAGATGGACCTAGCAATTCCATGCTACAAGGCTGTTCCTTTGCCAGAAAGGAGCAACTACCTCAGCCTTCGGCAAGACAGCCACGGTGGTCTTCATCACCAAGGGTCAGAGCAGTGCTGTTGATTATCCAGGCTGCAAGATCTATGTGCATGACCAAGCGGACTGGTGAAGTGAAGGAACACAGATGAAAACTGTATTAATTTCCCTGCTTTTCTGTCACCATTCAGTGCCTATAAAGGAAAGGGGAGGGAAATAGGTGGCATACAATGTCACCATGGAGTCCTTGCTGTGCCGTGCTGTGTGGATTATGCACGTGCACGGCAGTTCAAAGGCCCATCTGAAGAAGCAGGTGCCTTTCTTGCTGTCTTCTGGGCCATTGGGCCATTGGGCCATTGGGAAGTTGCTTGGGTGTCAGGGGCTTGTTGAATGGTACTAATATAATTCCCATTTCCTCTGCTTTATAGGTACAATGGCTTGGTGACTGGCTCTCGAGCTAAAGGTATCATTGCCATCTGCTGGGTATTATCTTTCATCATCGGCTTGACACCAATGCTAGGGTGGCACAAGCGCTCCCAGATCGAAGACCTGGGTTCCAATAAGTCCTCTCCCATCAACTGCAGCAACAGTATGGTGGCATGTCTCTTTGAGGCTGTGGTCACCATGGAGTACATGGTCTACTACAACTTCTTTGCCTGTGTGCTGTTGCCCCTCCTCCTCATGTTTGGTATCTACTTGAAAATCTTCATGGCAGCCCGGCGACAGCTCAAGCAGATGGAGAACAAGATGGTACACGGGGAACGTTCTCGCTCCACTTTGCAGAAGGAAGTCCATGCAGCTAAGTCTTTAGCCATCATTGTTGGGTTGTTTGCAGTCTGCTGGCTTCCACTACATATTATTAACTGCTTTACCCTTTTCTGCCCAAATTGTGCCCATGCTCCCCTCTGGCTAATGTATCTGGCTATTATCCTGTCTCATGCCAACTCGGTTGTAAATCCTCTAATTTATGCCTACCGAATCAGGGAGTTCCGACACACCTTCCGTAAAATCATCAGCCAGCATATCCTGGGCCGGAAGGAGCCGTTCAAGGCAGGAACAGCCAGCTCTAGGACTTCCGCTCATGGTGGGGACACAGAGAACGCCAGCATACGAATCAGTGAGTATGCATTAGAGGTATACACCAATGGAGAGGTCCACAGGGATCCTGAAAAGCAGGACTTAAACAAAGGCAAAGCCAGCTTGGAATGGCACCAGAATGGAAATGCTCTTGACGTGGAGACAAATGGGCATCTCCCACATTCCTGCAAAAATGGGATTCTCTCAGATGCATGCATGAACAGGGAGCTTCACAGTGAAGAGCTAATTGATGCCCAGGTGTCTTACTCAGATCTAGAAAGAGCAGCCTTCGCAGCAGCTGATGTTTCCTGATGAGACTTTCAAGTCTTCCTGGTAGAACTGTTTTTTTTTTTTCCATTGGTGACCTCTGCTATGGCAGAAAGGGAGGTTGGGGGGCAGGGGGAGACGTGTGTATTCAGATTGCTGTGGAGAAAGGGGTCCCTACAGAGCACTGCTGGGATGATCCTAAATACTAGACTGGAGAAAAGCCAAGAGACCACTGAAACGGACTAAGGAAGGAGGGAGACGTTACCCATCAATGACCTGTCACCAAGAGCAGTGCCAAGGTCAGAGATGGCATTCCAAGTTCAGCACTGGGTGACTCTGCTGATGCAGGGCATATCATGACATTATGCTGTACTGTGTATCTCTGGTTGTATGTCGGTTTTGCTGTCTTTACCAACAGAAATAAAAGCATTGCTGGAAGTATTCACTGAATTGCAAAGAGCAACAGGGAGGGGCCTTTTAGTACTTTGGCCCTGCAACAAATGGAAGGGGGATAGCAACATCTATTGGTCAGGAAGAATGCCAGCAGCTGCTTGGAAAGGGAAGGAATTTACCTGATGGGAACTCTGGATACCTTCAGCCACGGCATTTTGTCTTTCAGTTTATGTTTTTAAAGCTTATACTGCAACAGGTTGCTCGAATGTTTGGGTTTTTTTCCTTGTCTTGATAAGATTACTTTATATTAAGTTATAAAAGATGGCCAAGAACTCATATCCATTCCCTGAGCGCTCGATGTTCCAGATGCACAAGGCAAATATAACCTCATAGCTCTCCACTTTGTCTAACAAATAACGAAAACGGAGACTGTAATATGGATTTCCCTTAGCAAAAGGGCTGTTAGCAGGACTTGGTGCTGCAGATAGCAGACAAGCAGGCCAGGTTGTGGTCTGTGTCACCAGGGCGGTCATGCCCCGAGGTATTGTATAGAGCTGTCAGGTGTGTGAGCTGTCTGTAGGCTGGTGGGCACTGTCTGCTTTTTCTCCCTACCTCTGTGCTTGTCCTCCTGGGCTCCTAGAATGCAAATTCTTTCCCTGGCCCTAAATGTGTGTGAGGGGAGCTAATTTTCCATACTTTGTTTGGTTTCATCCTCACTCAAAAGACTGTGTGATTTTTTTTTTTTTCTTTTTCTTCTTTCTCAGTGTAGGGAGGAACACACACACATACCTAACACTTATTTTTGAAATTCCAGTGAGCTCTATTTAAACACCTTTTCTCCTGTGATTTCAGTTTTTTCCTGATGTGCTTTACTGTGAAGCCTGGTGTGTCCCTGAAATGCAGAGGCCAACAGAGCTGGGTCTGTCTGGTTAGAAGATGCTCCTACTCTGAGAAGCTGAAAGGCATCAGTAGTTGTGGAAATCGGCTTAGAAACTTCAAGTAGTCTGAGTGTATAAGAGAACAGGCAAATCTGTGCTGCAGCAAGGGTATGCACTGATGTGGTTTGTTATAGAGGTGTTTCACAGCAGTTTGATAATTTTCTGTATCACTTATGAAGTGAGAGGCAGTAATGGTCCTACTGGAAAACTAAAAGTCTGGTAATTCCAGGGATCTGAAGCTTATTTCCTAGCTGAAAACATCAGAAGTATCATCCCCCAACCCTGGCTCCTCCTTGTGTCTGTCCACTAACATTTCAGAAGCCAAATAATCTCATTTTCGGAAAGGAAAGGGGAACCAGATTTTTATATTTGAGGAAGAGCGGGTTAGGTTTGAGTGTTCTTATTCCATGTTTATTTTAAATATTGTGAACTATTAAAATGAAAAGTCAGTTTTATTTGAGGAGAATTTTCTTCTTGCTAGTCTCCCTACATGAAGATGGGGATTAGTTTATAATGCTGAACCTGTTCAAGTATGTAGCTGCTCCAGGCTAGCAAAAAGCTTACTGTGAGACAGATAAAAAGATGTGGTTGCCTCCACAATCCTTAGCAGAAAGACAAGCAAGTTTGTAGAACAATAGACTTCACAGTTTAATTGAATTGCTGCTTTCTTGGCATGGCTCTTCCACGTAGTCTAACGTCAGAGGAGTGGATTATCACTCCAGCACCATTAACAAACACTAAGCCATTTTCCTGTGACTGACGTCATAGGTAGTTCCTCTGTAGGGTGACTTAGGATCTTGTTACTCTTGATCTTTCTGGATGGAATATTTCTGTAGGTTATTTGTGGGATGGCTCCTCTGACCTCCTGTAATAGTGGCAGAGGAACTCAGTCAGGAAAATGGGGGTCTGATCTCTCCAGGCCTCAGTTGGGAGCTGAAATGTTTCTAAGAATAATACAAGATTACATCCGGTATTCATGTCAATAACAATTAGGTCCACAAAGAAGCAGAGCAGGGAAGGAAGTGTGGGAAAATACCAGCATCGCTCATGTGCTGGAACACACGCAAGTGCAGAAGTGTCTCCTGTTGAGCTTTAATTGCCATTGTAAAGGGATGTTTTATACCACATTGCATCAGACTTTCAACAGCTGATGTGGGTGGGTTGCTTTCTATTGTTTCCTGAGCTTCTTCACACTCAGTTATAGCAGCTTCTTGCTTGGTTGCCACAAGAATCAAGTTGATCTATGTTGATGCGACAAACTTAGGATTGTCCCTCTGGAAAACTTTCCTGCCCAGATTGCCTTGCGAGCTTACTGAGTTTCCAGATGTCTTGAAATTAGCTTTTATGTTGCTGTTTGAGATGCCTCCCAAGTGTGTCCAGTCCCTTTCAATATTAGTGATCCAGATTTGAAATGAAGAAGGTGTGTGAAGGGGCCGGGGGATGCGTGCAGGAGGAAGTGCAGTGGGGATAAAGAGGCAGCATGTTTTATATAGAATTGGAAGTCTGTAGTCACAGGAAGGAAGGGATGGCAATTGCACCACATACTGTGTGCCTTCTGGCAAACATATGTCTGAGATGGACCTTTGCAAGATGTTTCCAAAGCAGTTGGGGGGAGCATGAGCCTTTTGGACAGAATTTTGGACTTCTTATTTCTTGGTTCCTAGGGATTGTGATTTCAAGGCTTTCTTTTTTTAAAAGAAAAAAAGAAGCTTTAGGGTCCCATCAATGAAGTGTGCTCTTTCCTTCTCCTGGCAGTGCTCTCCACTCTTGAGAAAAGTACCTCTCTTCCAAACTGCATAGGGCAGGGATCGCTAGAAAAGTGAAAGTTAAATAATTTTTTCCTAACCTCTCCACTCATATCCCCATTTTCATTCCAGCTGGAGAATGTTTCGCTGTTGAAATATAGCTGTTCTGGATAAACAAAGATGGTACCAAGACAAATGGAAGAATGAGGTGATCATCAGGAAAGGCTGGGGAAGACCTCCTTGGGAATCCAAGGTGCAGTGGGTCCAGAGAGTAAGAGCTGGGGTAAGAAGAGACTAATTTCATTGAATGGGAACATCTTACTAAAAATGGCTCAAGACCCATAGAGAGATGTGGTGCCTCATTTGGCATGAGGGCATTCCATGAATTTCACCATTCCCTGGAGACTCTTAGGCTCCAGGGTTTATTTGCTTTATAGGATTTTGGAGAAAGTTAAGTTTGATCAGTTGCCAGGAGTAATTTTATTAAGAGTTCTTCCTGGGGCCCTCTCCTCGATAGGGCTCTGCTTTCTGTGTGTGCAAATAAATGCACTTACAGCTTTGTCCTGCAGAATTTCTTTTGGATCAGTAATATTTCAAAGCTCTGTGCAAGCTTGAACTGCAACTCTTGAACAGAGAAGCAATTTGGCATGGTGGAACAGCTGGGGTTACTGTAGACAGAAAGGGTTTGCCACTGATCCCAGTTGGTGCTAGGAAGCTTATTGTGCAGATGGACTTGGGAGTTACATGGAGTAGTCTGAATCTTTGATTGTTCTTTGAAAAGAGGCTCCAGGGGATGTTGGTGGATATAGAAATGTCTCTAAGGTGTGGGAGCAGACTGGAGGGTTAGGATTAGGTGGGAAATCTTGGTGGTGAAGGAAGATTCGTAGGGTAGGTGTTTGAGAGGATTTCAGGAGAGCAGGGATGTGCTGGGAGGTGCTGGGGATTGCGCAGATGGTCTCAGGGCAGCGGTGCTGGCATGAGACCAAGGTGTGACTTGCTGAGGAAGGGCTCTGGAAAGGATGTACATCTTACAGCTCTCCTGGAGTCACTGCAGAGGGGCAACCTTGCCCAGTGTGTGCGGAGGGTTGACTTCATATGGTCTATATGTGACCGAAGTAGAGATGGTTCTTATGGATTGTCTCCTTTTCAAATGCATTGTCTCATTTCATGAGCGTGTCCAGGTGTAACAAAAGCCCTTCTGCTTCATGAACATGAGCCCTACCTAAAAAACAAATCAATCCAGCTATGTTCTGTGGGAAGGACGAGCATGCTGTAACAGTGCTGCAATGCATTTAAACTGTAGAATACTCTCTAGTGGTGTTTGCTAAGTTTAGCTGCCTAATAGTCAGTCCTCTCCCGATTTGTTTTGGGCATCAAACTGCACTGAGTCATACCAGAGAGTTTTTTCTTTCCAGCCCCGAGCTTTTGGCCTCCTTTACAGTAAAACATATCAAGAGTAACTAAAATCACACCAGTTCCTCATTTGCATGAGAGGTGACTAACCCTGACAGACTGAGAATCCCCAAACTGGGGCAGTGGTGTGTGTAACTCCCTGTCTTATTTGTCTGCTGGGACTGTTCACACAAGGATGTGTTGAAATCAAGACTGGAACCTGTTGATCTGAGAACATCCTTTGCTTCCCCCACTCTGTCTCAGGAGCTGGTGTTCCTGTCCTGTGGAGCGGTTGTCTCTGTGGTCTGCAAGCCAAGACACTATGAACACCCTGCTGCACACGCTGTCACTATAAAACAATTACTCTTTTAATTTAAATGTTTTATGAATATAGTTGTTGTTTTCCCTCTGTTTGTCAGTTACCAGTGGGAGGGGAGGGAAGGGGGTGGGAGAATCTGTGCATGCAAATGTATTTAAAGTGCATTGACCAAAGGTTTTGTTTTTTTTTTTTGAATCTGTGAAGTTTTCATATCTGTGAAGTCGTCAGACTGCTGGGCAGTGAGGAGCCGCTGGTGCTGCTGAGTCTGTCTTGGTTACATTTCTTAATAAGCATTAAAATAATAAAATATATTTGTAAAAGAGAGTGTGAGTGCCTTTGTCCCAGGAAGATCCGGCTGGCTAGCTCTTCTTTGTGCAAGTGTTTTCTTATTATTTTATTAGCTTTTTCCATAGACTGATCCTTCCAGAGAGCTCTCTCCCTGGTGCTGCCTATTCTTTTGCAGAAGATACTAGCATGGACTAAGGTGACAGACCCAGATGGACTAGAAGACCCCTCACATCTCTGACATCCTGAGATCTGTTATCTTGGCAATAAGAGAAAATGTTTACAGCTGCGTACTGAACACAAGATAGGGCACTGTATTTGCCCAAACCACTGCAGTGTCAGGAACAGTATGTTACATAGCAGGACGTGAAGGGTCCATAACTGGACCATGAAACAACTTTGCCAGCTGTGACTGAAGCATCCCAGCCTGCTGGCTCTCCTTCCACATGGCCCTGCTGGTGCACCTCAGACCTCCGTGTAAGACCATCACAATTTCAGACCTCTGTCCTGTTCTGCCAATGCCACTCAGGCTGAGTTAGCCCCAGCCTGATGTCAGCCAAATTAGTCTGGAAATGGAGAAAGTGAATCCAGATGCTGCTGTGGTGTCTCTCAAGCCAATTCTGAGCAACACTGACAGGATGAAGCAGGAATAATTTCCAGCTTTTTCCAGCTGGCAGCTACTAAATGTGTGTGTGAGGAGGTTAGTGAAAGTCTGTACAATCCAGGAGCAGTTGGAATTGGGAAGTGATGAAATGAAAGTTCACCAGATAACCAGCAAGTACTGGTCATTCCCTCTTTTGGTTCACTTTGCAGCTAGGCTAGAGGCCTCGCTGGAGGCCCCAGTTTGTGGAGAGGTGCTGGCACCCTGGTGCTCTGCAGCCAGCTGTGCCCAAGCTGTTCAACCAACTGTGTAATTGAAAAGCTTTTTGATTTTTACCTCCTTTCACAAACACTGTGCGTTTTGTTCTGCAGCATCAAAGACCAGGAGCTCGGAGGAACAATGGGCGTCTGCAGGAGCCCAGGGGAACAATGGCCATACCTGGCCCCGGAAAGAAAGCGAGTACTTGAAAGAACAGAGAGAGCTCCCAGTTTAACAACACAATTGGCCTGATCTGGAAATCTCTGCTCAGAGATAAGCACCTTGGCTTAGTCACCCAGAGAAACGAGGTTTTGGAGGGCTTTTGCTGTAGACTAAGAACTGTCTGAGGATAATATAGCTCAATAGTGTAATATTTACTGCAGTAGTAGGGAACTGGTGACATTTCTGAATAGTGAAGTAGGATGGGGCAGTGAAGGATGGTGTTTTCCCTACTAATGGGTGGATAATGTTTTTGGCTAAAAAGTTTTTCACAGCTGCTGTTTAAAGCAGCAGGATCTTCCTTGTCACTTCTGCCCCCAAACAGGAAGCCTCTGCTGCTAAGAATAGTGCATACAAGTGCCTGCTGTGCTCTTGGCCATCATGTGTTTCAAGGAGAAGTTTGGGGGGCTTAAAAGCTCTGAGCACCTTTTCTGAGGCCCTGTGGACCTCACAAATTTACTTTCACAGGAAAGATTCCCACTGTCCTGCCTTTGACTGAAGTGACCAAGTGAGCAGTGAGATTCCCTGTGTGTTCATTCAGGGGAGGGAGAGAGACTTCTGCCAGCTCGGAGTGATCCTGGGAGGAATCTCACCTTCTGATCCCGCAAATAAGTGCCTTGAGTTAGATGATGCGACTCACTGCAGGTTGGAGTCTTGCTGAATAGTAAGTAAGTGGAGCTGTATTTCTCCCTGACTTCCCAATCTTCTCTTCAGTGCTGTTCTGAGAAGAAAGGGGGGCACTTCTGAATATTGGAGATGTTTCCTCAGAAATGACCCAGAGGATGGGACTGTTGGAGGTTTTTTGGCTGCAAGATGCGCCGCTCTTACAAGCAGTATCATTTCTCTGCTGTGTGACTGCAGTAGTCACTGCTGGGATCCTGCAGTGTGATAGAAAAGTACTACCCAGATCTCAGAAAATCAGAAATTCATTTTGAGAATTGGAGTTCTTGCAACACGTCAGAGAAAATGATCTAAGCCAAGTTTAGGTCTGAGAGCAGCATGATGATTTTTCAGCAAGTGAAAGGCGAGGACTGGGAAAAGAGCTTTAAATCTGCAGGTTCAAAATAAACTGTGGGAAGATGAGGTTATTTGGAGTGCAGATCCATACTGTGTGGTCTGAGCCTGTTGCACTGAACTCCAAACCTGGGACTGTGGTTTTTGGGAGTGTCCAGCTGCAATCCAGAGAGGTGACTGCAACTTCTACAAAGCCCAGGGCAGTCTTAAACCTGCTAGCTTGGACACTGACAGCACTGGAGCTGCAATTGCTCAGGCTTTGTTTGCCAAGGATTTACCCAGAGCCCTAGGCAGCTCTGATTTTTTGCCTTACCTAAGGCAAGGAGATTAGATAACAGCTCATAATGACAGTGAAGAAAATCCATGTGCACGGGGTATCTTGCTGCCTCAGCTGTTGATGAGGTCATGGGGATGTCTTTTGGGCTGGTATTAGTCCAGGATATTGCTTCTAAATGGGAGTTAAGCATATCTCAATTGGATACTTCATGTTGCTGGAGAACTTGCAGCTGCATCATTTGGGCATTTGGCATAATCTGGGCTGTGGAAGCTTGTGCCTGTGCTTTGGCGTTCCCAGGCATGTAAGGCTCTTGTGCAGTGTGGTGATTGCATCCAGAAAAAAAAAAAAAGTCCAAATAAAGAGAGAATTGAGCAGCCTGGATCAGTTCTACGAAGAATGCAAAACAAGCCTGGGCCGTCTCAGGGTAAGCTGCACTCATGGTGCCTCTTGAACCCATGTCCTGTTATTGTTGGTGTGGAACGTGAGGGTCTGGGCCAATGAAAATAAGGAAGGCGGCTTGACAGACACAGATTTTATCTTTTGAGATTCGTCATGACCTTTCTAGTGTATAATAAATAAAGTTGACTCAGGAATTGGCAAGTGCCCTATAACATGCAGTCCTGGTGTTGGGACTCGGCAGAATGTTCTGCTTAGCAATGCACTCTGTTAGCTTTGTTTGCCAAGTTCCTATTTTGGAGGTGTGCTGAAGGGCTGAACAGTGGCAGATGCTGAAGCCTTCTGCAGGGCAGGTGCACTGGACCTGGCATCTCTGACCATGCTGATCCAGGCTGGATGAAGGTCATTTTGAATCCATGCTGATACAACCTTTTACTGCTGGGCCATAAAAAGAAAAATGTCTTGCAAAGTAAGAATGTGGCTTGCAGTAGTGTGAATCCTGGGGCAAGGAGGACTCCCATCCTTTCACATTACTGTATAACCTGTCAAACATTTAAGTTGGCATTGAACAGTATTATTTCCTGTATTCATGTCTTTTGAGCAGCCCTGCCATGCACGCTGGATCCTGTGATATTAAACAATTCCATCATCCAGAGGATGTGGCCAATTTTGCAGGTGACAGGAATGGCAGCTCTGAGACTGGCCTGCTGCCAGGTGAATCCCTGCCATACATCTCCTCTGTTAACTGTGATTGTGAGCAACCACAGCCAGGTTTTCTGAGCTAGCCCTGGTGGCAGGGGCTGTGATATACAGGGCCCCTTTGCAGACAACTGGGAATCATGTGCTGCTAAATTGAAGCTGTTCTATGATGGTAACACATCAGATCGTGAAGTTGTTCTGCAGAGCCAAAAGACATTGGGGAGAAGAGGGCTAATGTTTGTGTTTCCAGTCCCAGAGAGGCTACAGGGGGAGAGCTTGCAGTTAATTCACAAAGATTATGGCTGATTCAAAGGCAGAGCCTCAAAAGGAGGGCACCCAGCACTGGCACCAGGGTGCTGGGCTACATGAGCACTCAGCACCTTAAAGGACAACTGGTTGCCTCGTTTCTGAGGTGCTTGCCATTTGGGAGCAGTCCAGTATTCCAAGTGTTTCCTGCCTTTCTTTATATTCATGCCAAAAGCACTAACAGAATAGGGTGGAGACAAAAAATCTCAGACCCTCCTCAAGATCATCTTCTAATTCCAGAAGGATCAAAATGCTAAAGGTTGCATTAGAAAAACAGAAATAGTCTTTTCTCCCACCATTGGTAACTCAATGCCACAACTAAAGCTGAGAGTCAGCTGCTTGTTCTACAGCTGCGTCCTTTCTGAATTCATGAGAAATAGCATTTTGATTTCCTTCCAGAGGAAATATACAGTAATATCCCTAACTTGCATGGAGGCCTCCAGTCTGCAGAACTAACCCATGCAGTATTCATTGCAAGTAAATTAAATCCAAGATCCCGTATTTCTTATGGACTGAGCCAACACTTGGGAATCAGGGCTTTTAAGTCAGAAATCTTTATAGCTTGCTTTCTCTGAGCACTTGCTTCCCATGCAAGTTCCCTCCCATCCTAAGTTCTACATTTGCAGATGATCCCTCCTTTCCTGCCATATGCCAGACCCGGGAAGCACAAGAAGTTTATCTGAGAATCAGGGGCTGTCTGTCCCTTCCTGCGGTTCAGCACTACCTGGACTTTCAAAAGAACCGAAGCAACAATGTTCCTGTAGATTTTCACTGTGTGGCTGGAGGGAGGGATGTGCTCTCTGCACGCTAACAGGAATCTCTGATTCCCTTGCAGGAGGATCTTTCGATCAGCATGTGATCTGGGAGCTCTGTGTGGGACATAGGATCCTCCCAGGGAGAGTTTAATGTTTTCTTCCCATCAAAAGCATGAGGCTGCATCCTGGGGTCAGGATGTCAGTGACATGTGGATGACACCGAATGCTGAAGCCTGCGTGTCAATCAGGTCTTGGAAGAGGCTGCATTCTGTCTGCTGCACAGACACATTCGCTCTCTCTGAAGGGAGGTCCTTGTGCACGTAGCCATGAATTTGGTTTTCCAGGTGGCTGTGTTCTCTCTACACCGGATGAATCCCAGTGCTATAAAACACGTGTCCCTGTTCTGCTTCCTAAAGAGACGTATCTGCTGATGTCAGCTTCCAGGTAAGACGCACAGGAACCTGCTCACTCTCAGCATCTGTGGCCTTTGGCCTCTGCTGGTAGTCAGGCATCCTAAGGAAACTAGAAGTGACCTAAGGCTATTTTTTTGCTAATCCTTGGTCAGTGTTGCAGATGGAGAAGTAATGGCAGTTTTCCAGCAGGTGAGACCCTCCAGGCCAGCTAGCCAGACAAGAAAAATAAACACAGGAAATAGGATCCGTGCAATAAGATAACAGAGAAGGGAGAGGCTGGGAGAGCTTTCTGCTGCGTGTGTGTCGGGGGGAGCACAGAGCTTGGAGCTCTCTCTAGCAGGAGCAAGCAGATGTCAAGCCTTAACACGAAGGGAGGGGTTACTGCCTGGACAGAGAGGAAAGGAGACAAAAGGAGGTTTCTGCTTTGGCCAGAGTAGCAGTTGCTCTCCAGGGTACAGGGTCTGTGGAATGAAGATCTCGGGTCTAGATGTGGGGTCAGATCATGCTTTGCTCAGGGCAGAGACTCTGATTGTCTCTGCTCCACCTGAATGTTACTCTTGTATTTCTGTCTCAAAAGCAGTTCTCTGTGTTGGTGGAAACACTGCTCTGTCTCTCCTGTGAAACCCATTCCCTGAACTCCTCCTCTTGGCCTCTGCTTTGTGTCCCATCCCCCCAGATCCTGTGGGCTTATCAGAGCCTCCACACTGCTCAGAGTTTATTCCTGATGGTATGGCTGGGTAGTACTGTGGTGGGGCATCTGCTAGCTCCATCCCTGTGCTCAGCAAGATGGAGAAGCCACCTGTGGTGCCCAAAATAGCCTCTGCTGGGCAATCCAATCCAAATGGTGTTGGTAGTGATGGGGGATTCCCATGCCTCATAAAGAGGCTTTTGTTGGGAGGATCTAAGCTGAGCTCCAGGCCTTGCCAGCTGTGGAGAGGAGCAGATGGATCTGAAGTATAAAAATAGACCGAAGCAGACTTGTTCTGCCTCTTTTCTTCACCAGCTTAAAGTACAGTCCCAGAGGTGCCTGGTCAGCTGAACCAGAGCAGAGAACTGGGTGCTTTGCAGCTGCCAGTCTGCCTGGAGCCCATTAGTTGTTGTCGGAGACAGGAATTTATCTCTCTTCAGTCCCATTCGCCTTACAGCTGCCGTGTGGACAATCTTGTTTGCTCACAGCTGTTGGCAGCGTGTTACATCCCATTTCCCTGGGGCAACACAAGCAGGAGAATGGGGCGTTTCTGTGAGACACCATGTTCCTAAACTCTGCTATACCTTGCCTTGAGAAGCAGAGGTATTAGTCTGTGGCTGTGTCCTCTGGATCAGATCTCTGTACAGCACCTAAGGAAACGTGCTGAAGACATGCACCAGTGTGTCATGGGCACAGTTTCAACTAGTTGATTGGTAGATTTTGCGGCATTCAAGACCTCTGTGTGTTGCAAATGGAAATCTTACCTTTTCCCAATCCCAGCTACAGGGGGAACATTTTGGAGTGCTGTGATCTTTGTTGTTGCTCCAAGTGACTTGGCTACTTGTTCCAATGCCATAAGTTCACACCAAAGCTCTGAGGTTAAAACACCCTCCAAAGGCATCTGAGGCTCATTGTCCTTGGTCTCTCATGTGGATGAAAATGGGATATCCCCTGTGGATACCTCCTGGCCCAGTTGTTAATCCCAGCACTTTCCATCTAGGCCTAGAAATTTTTCAACTCTAAAATACGATGGTTTTGGTGCACAAAACCAGTTGTGAGGCTGCATCAGTACTCTCAACAGAGCAGGCAGGATATGGTCCCTCTGCACTGTGCCTGCAGAGCACTGACGGCCCATCAGTCCTGAGACATGTTTGCATAAAACCCCCTTCTCAGTTGGCATCCCCACTCCATCCCCTCCGGCTTAACTGAATAAGGATCACATAGATGTTTCCTGAATGGGCTTTCGTAAGGCACTAATTTGATACACTCAGGGCATCTTCCTGTAATGAATGTTCCTGAGGTAACTGAAGGTGAATTTGCATGGGTGGGAGGGGGGAACAGGGCAGGACTGCTGGCAGAGATAATGGGAGGAATAGAAGAAAACCCTTTTGTTCGCATAAATCCTGAGTTTGTTGTGTCTGCTACACTCCCTGTCTCCCCAGCTTCTACCTGTGCTGTGTTTTGAAGGTGGCTGCACTCTTCCTCTCCTCCTCACTTTTTGGGGGTATTTTTTCCATTTAATCTTGTGCATCCGTTCTGCTGCTTTTTCATTTTTGCTTTTTGTTTCTTTGCTGTTTTCTGCCCTTCTGCCCTATGTTCTCCTGCTTCCTGAAAAGATGCATGCTGAGGTGTGTGAGGGAGAGGCACTGAGGCTGGGCATATCTCTCTGCACTGGCATCCCAGGATATACTAGCTGATTCCCTGCTATTTCTTTGAGGGCGCCATACAGGAGCAAGAAGGAAAGTGGGAGCAAAGAAGAGCACCATTGGGAGAAACCAGGTCAGAGACTGAGAAGCTGGGTGAAGAGGTGGGGTGCAGGCAGGTAGGGCCCTTTTGATGAGAAATTTCCAAGAGGCTGCAGATGACAGCTGTGGAGATGACTGCTCTTCTGGTTGATTCCGTGCTCCTCTTTGTGCTTTGCACTTCTTGAGTGCCGCTGAGGTAGTCTTGCTTTTTGACTCAGACACTGCCTTCTTCTTTGTACCTGAGGAGTCTTTGACACAGAAAGTCTTTACAGTTTGTAGGCACTTGTGCCATGAACCTGAGATATTGCTGTTATTGCATGGATACAGTAGAGGGGCCCAGGGCGAGAGGTGTGGGAAGAGCCTGGGCTTCTCGCTCCTAAGGCTCATGCTGGAATCACAGCAGCGCTACCCACAGTCCTGGGCCTGGACTCTCCCAGCACTCTGCCTACGCCTGCTGCCTTGGCAGATCTGCTTTCCAGTCCATGCCTACTCTTTCTGCATTTTTATATTCATCCTCGGGGGAGTAAAAGCTTTGTAACCTTTGCCTTCCTGCCCTCTTCTGTGCTTACCTTTCACCTAAGAATCGCATCCTAAAAGATCTGCTCAGCCACCAGCTTTTAAGCACTCATTGGCCCTTGCCGACAGATTCCCCATGCCGCAGCAGCCCCAGCACCCATGTGGTGCCATTTTCCTGTGTGTCCCAGGACTCCCACCAGCTGCCCTCTCCATGCTCCTTTCCAGCTGCTCAGTGTCCATCCCATCGGGACATGCCAGTCTCAGTAGATCCTTGTTCCCAAAAGTCACCCTGACTGTCTGAGTGCTCAGAAGATGGTTTCATCCTAGATTTCCAGGTGCTACCACAACTTAAATCTTCAGTACATGCACTTTTCCTTTACATATGCAGTTTGTTTTAGCCAAGGGACGAGACAGCACTGCTGTTCAAGTGGACAGAAGGCCTCCAGCCTGGCTCCTTCTATGATAGTTTCTCTTCGGGAATATTCTCCTTGATCACAGACCCCTGTGCCCTCATTTGGTGCTGGGATTCAGGAAATAGCGGCAGCACCGAGCCTTTCCACTTATTTACAGCATTTCCTTCTGCTTGCCAGGGAAACAGAAAAGGGCTGTCTAAAGGGCCTGGTTTTTTTCTGAGCAAGTTGGATTTGCAGAGTAGAGCTAATTGCTGTTCCTCTAACTTGGGAAGCACGTGGTGGGGAAAAGGTAACTTCTGGAGCCTGGGGACTTGGGTTTTTCCTCACAGATCTAGAAACCCTGGGTTGTCAGAACTGCAGACAACAAACCACCGGTGATGTGCCAGTAAACAGACTAGGAAGCATCTGCCTTGCATTTCAATAGTATAAACTTGACATTTCACCCCCGTCTGTTTCCTTCTTTAGCTTCTTGACGTTTGGTATTTACAGAAATGTTTCAGCCACTAACTTGATGGGATTCAGCTCACAAAATGGACGTCTCGTCTCTAGTGACTGTCATGAGAGGTCTCCATGCTTCACGGGGGAGCTCCATGTCGCACCCACATTCAACAGTTGGAGGCTGTCATGGTGCAGAGGTGGGAGAGGACCTTCACGGGCATTTCCAGCTGCACAGCAGGAAAGGTGGGACCAAAACTGGTGGCTCCAGCAGTCTAGTCCAGACCTCGCTTCCATCTCCGCATCCCCAGTGAAACTCTAGATACAAACCAGAATCTGGACTAAATGTGTGTTTTGATCGCTGTGTTTTGTGCCTGATGCGCTTGGTTTAGGCTGTTAACGGCCAGGCTGTACAGCAGGGGAAACAACCTCCAAAACACAGCCGTTCTTAAGCCTAAGATTTGGGCATCTAACTTGGAGTAATAATTCAGCAGCATTTGTACTACAAGTGCAGCATGTGTATAGTTGCACCTCTCTTTTTTTCTGATGACCACTGAGGGTCATTTTTACTTTTATTTTTGGTTGTTAAACTCTGACAGGATGCTTGAGCTGGAGGACAGGGAGCAGGGAGAGCTCCCCCTGCTGTCTGTGGGCCTTCAGGTTCCCAACTAATTCAGTCCCCACTCAGATTAAATGTTTCGCCGGGGTGGAGATGACATCGGAAGCTGTTCAGCCTATAGATGACTCTGTGAAGGATCCATTATCAAATACAATTATTGCTGTTAATATGCAAGGTGCAGTGCATCCCACAGCACCCTGTGAGTAGCTCTGCTGGCTTCTGTGGCACTGTGGTCACAGCCTGTGTGTGAACGTGAATTCAGGTTTGGACCCAGTGTAATATACCATTGAGAAGGGATGGACGTTGCAGCTTTGGTATTCAGCAGAGAATGGACTAGACTGGGGACACTCATGCAAGAGGTCTGCCCTGATTAGGTAACACTGTGCTGTGTCATCCTGTGGGAGGCCAGAGGAAATAAAATCCTGCTCAATTTTGGGTAGGAAGCTCAGGTCTGTAAAGCAGCTTGTTCTCTTGATTTCTTCAGTCATTTACTGCAGGCAGGCTTCCCCACTCTTAAACAAGACAATGATGGAGACTCAATTGTCCTCACCAGGACACTCCTACCCAAGGTGACACTACTTGACTCAGCATCAAGACTAGGCCCTTAGGGAGGTGCTAAGAAGTCAGGTGGAATGGGGCAACCACAAAGGATTTTTAAAAGCAATTAAGAAACTTAAGAGCAAAAGTGCCTCTAAATTACTCTGAATGTTGGGCTTATTAAGGTTATTACCCCAGGTCCTTATTTGTTCTGGTGTAGCCTGAAAACGTTCTGACTAGCTGAACTGGACAATGCCTTGTCAGAGTGCTTGCAGCAAGCTGGGTGGCAACTCTTTGCCTTGGACAGCTCAGTATGGCCTCTCACCTCATGTTTGAGGCCTCCTTTTTCTTTTGGAGGGTCTTCCCCTTTGCTTGCTTGTTTTCTGTTCCCCCTTCCCCCACCCCAGCTCGCTCTCTATGCAGACCACATTTTGGAATTGTGCTCAGGAAGACATTCCTGTGTTTCTCAGCTGTAACATAATTGATCCTTTGTAACGGTATTTCAGTTAGGTGCCCCTGAAGGGTGAGCAATTCTGGTCAGGAGCAACAAGACTTTCTCGCTCTGACTGTTCACTGGCCTGGCAACTCATAAAAGTGCTATTTTTCTTCACCTCAGTTAAACTGCTAACATGCCCCAGCATGCACAAGACATGGAGGCTCAATAAACGCAAAGGGCTCATTGTTAAACAAGGTAAAGTCATCCTAAGAGGCCGGGCCGTAGATGGTTTTCAATGCTTCCCTCTGTTGTTTGTCAAGGATCAGACAGCAAGGTGATGTGGCAGAACAGTCCATAGCATGAATGGAAAACACTGTGTTCCAGTTCTCTGTAAGGGCCCAAGAATAGCCACCTCAGTGCTTCTTGTGTCTGGCTGATGCTGAACCATCAAAGAGACATTTTCTGTGGGTTAAACTGAGCTCTCCGCTTCTTAAATATTTCTTTTGCTGTTAAGTTTGGCCCTTGCTTTGTTAGCAGCTGTACATGTTGAACTAGCTAAAAGAGAATACAGTGTAAAAAAAAATTAGACATAACAATAAGACAAAGGAGTAACAGAAACAACAAGCACCAATTTGATTGTGTGTCTAAGTTCACCCAGACCATATGGAAGCTGTGAATTTTAAGCAGGCAGCTGAGAGACAAAATGGTAGTCATTTTAGAAGTTTTGTTTGAGTGTATGAAAGTAAGTGAGAACATACTTATAGGTCAAGCATACCCGGGTGAGGGAAGCTGAATCACTGGCAAATCAAAGGCAGGAGGAAAGAATGGGATGCAGAGGTCTAAACTGGGAAGGGTTATTGCCTGGGACATGAATATTTTGTCTAATGCATAAGAAGATGGAAAGGTGAAGAAAGGCCACAGGCATACTAATTGTTTGCAAATTGCACGATGTCATCTTTCCCTCTGCCCAATTTTAGCCATTGTTTGGTGCAGGCAGCAATACACGTGCATGCTACATCCATCCGTCTTCATGATAGCTGGGTTAAATTGCACAATCATTATGAATACCATTTGCAGGCAACTCTTATTGCTGCTCCCAGCCTCTGTCCAGTAATCTGTGGCTTCAGGGTCTGGGTGCTAACATTTTGAAACTGGTCGACAGAGGGTATTTTTATGCTGCTGCTTCTCTCACCTTTTTATTCCAGCATTCTGCTAAATCACTGTGGTGTAAGTAAGCATTCTTCTAGGACTGGTAATTCAAGATCTTGTGATTGAACATGACTAGAGAATGGTTCTTTGTACCTGTAAGAAGTGAAGAATCCTTCCACTAAGATTTTGCTTCTAGCCTTGGGGAGAACTTCTGCACTGAAAACTACAGCTTTGTGTACACAAAACTTCCCAGGTAATTTGGTAGTGGTTTCTAAAGAGGGCTTGCTTGTGGTGGAAAATTACACTATGTTAGAAGGAAGCTCTGAAGACCTGTAATAGTTAATGTGAAATTAAGCACATAATGTGAACAGAGAAGCATGGACCAGCAGATGTGATAGCGTATCATATCTTCACACACTGAATGCAAGGTCCAAGTGAATCCTAAGTGTTGCAATTCCTCAGGACCACAGCCTAACTTGACATTGTTTTGCAGTGCTGAGCAGCCCTTTGGTATAATTCCTTCTTCACTCCCAAAGCCTGAACATCTGGATTTATGGTGACAAAAGCAATCCAACGAGGAAGGAAATGAAAAATGGTACCCCTGTGTATTAGAAAAGAGGCTGGGTATAGTCTGAGTCACAGCACATGCAAGAGACACTCTGGCATCCCCCAACTGTCCCATCCCACAATAACAGTACCACTGCTGCTCTCCTCTGTTGGGAACCACTGCTCACAGTGACTGCTTCTCAGCATAAATGTCTTTGAAAGCCCCTCTGCCATCACCTGTAAATGGTGATCCACCAGCCACTCTCAATGTGAACTACCATTCTGCCCTAATATCCGTTTATTCATTAACTTCCTATGTTTCAGGTGCATGTCTGTTAATTTTCACTGCCCACCTCTCTGGGGAGAACGTACAACCCTTGTGTTACAGGATCAAAAAAACCTATAGCTGGAGGGGATGCAGCAGTAATAGAGATGAACACTGTCTTCCTGGGGCGGTTATGAATTTTGGTGCCTCTTGAAGAAGCCATATGGACCCTCCTCGCACATCTTCACCTCTGCTTGAAGTGCCTGATAATGCTCACCTGAGTCAGGGTGAGGAGGGGAAGATGGATGGGTAGGTAAGTGTATATGTGCTCTTCACCGGTTTTTCTGATTAACACAGGAGGAGAAGGCTGTGCTAGAGGGACTTCCCAGGCAGAGCTTGGCTTGATGGAGGTTTTTTAAAATTATTTCTTTTTATTCAGTTCCTGAAACTGAGCTGATGCTGGTGATTGTCATTATGCCAGACCAGGAGGAACTGAACTGAGCGTCAATATGTTTGTGAGTGACATGCTTGTGACTGCTTCCCATTATGGAACAAAAGATGTAAAAGGTGAGTAAGCAGGTAGTAAAACATGGATATGAAGACTTGCCGGCTCCCTTTTGCTCTGGAGACTGAATCAAGTAGAGTGTGTGTTGGGGGAAGATGTGCTGAAGCATTGCCTTTTGCCAAGTAGTGCTTTTTTTCCTGCTACCACCGATAAAGAAAAAAAAAAAGCTTCTATACTGTCACCAAGTGCCGTGAATAGCCTATCTGATCAGTAAGAGATCTGATTTGGTAAGGAGGCTCTGGGCTAGTGGTTTATGGGACAATGTGTCATCCCAGCTCTTTATCCCTGCATGCCCTAGTTATCTACCACACAACCCTGCCACACTCACTTATTCCCTGCTCTCCTCTTTCTTACATCTGTGAGTGGACCATGTCTTGCAGATGATCTGTCCAGGAAGTGTGTGTTACATTTCCCTCCAGTTCACGTGAGTCTGGGGATGTTTGTTCCCTCACCAGTTAGTTATGAGATCCTGTGAAAATGTAGGGCGTGCAGTAAGTGGAAATCTCCAGGTATGCAAATGAAGGGGGCTACGTATTGTTTCCAAAAACATTTTTCTGGCGTGTAAAAAGGAGAAGGGTCCTTTGCTCGGGGTCTTTCTCACCCACAGTTGCTTCTTGGAGAGAGGCAAGAGCTAGTGCTTATATTGTTGCCAGCGATTTTGTTAAGTATTCCCCCAGAAGATCCTATGTATCTTTGATGCAGGCTCATTTGTGTGTGTGTTGGCTGCCTCCATCCCCATCAGTGGTGCTTTCTCTCTCTCTCCTCTCCCAGTGCCTTCTATCCCTACCAACTTTAAATGGCATCTTTCGAATAATCTTTGCTGACACAAGCTGCCTTACTTGTAGTTGCTGCAGGGGTTGGGAAGGCTATACAAGCAAGGAATGTTCAGTCCTTGGGGTTATGGAAACCAGCCAGGAATTTCTGCTCTCCCAATTCCCAGAGGCATGAGGAGCCTGCAGAGGAAAACCAAAGGTGACCATTTCCTCAGTTTAAATGTCATTGACCTGAATTGGAGATGTTTTCCAAGACTTTTTAAGATCAAGAGAGCAGTTCTGGAAATATGACTGATATCTTGATGGAGGAGGAGAAGTGATCATTTCAAATTATAGAGTCTTATAATACAGTATAGGAAATTGTCATTTGAAAAAAAGAAAGCATCAGGCACTGTCTCTTTCAAGCCTTCAGAGCTTTTTTTTCAGCCACTTGATGCATCTGTGTGGCTTGTTCAGTGAAAGAGCTGGATATTAAATGGCCAGGTATCAGTTCTTGCATGTATGAACACAAAATATCAAGATAGGCTAAAAAGTTAGCTGAATGCCACACGCTGACTGAGGACAGTGTGTTGCTCGGAAGGGGAAAGGNTGGAGGAGGAGAAGTGATCATTTCAAATTATAGAGTCTTATAATACAGTATAGGAAATTGTCATTTGAAAAAAAGAAAGCATCAGGCACTGTCTCTTTCAAGCCTTCAGAGCTTTTTTTTCAGCCACTTGATGCATCTGTGTGGCTTGTTCAGTGAAAGAGCTGGATATTAAATGGCCAGGTATCAGTTCTTGCATGTATGAACACAAAATATCAAGATAGGCTAAAAAGTTAGCTGAATGCCACACGATGACTGAGGATAGTGTGTTGCTCGGAAGGAGAAAGGAGGTGACAGTGGGACTAAAGCTGTCTCTTTTCTGTAAGACTGATATTTTAACAGCTCTCATGGGAGGAAGGACATGTTCAACCTAATAGCATAATGGAATAATATGTTGAACATATCAGCTTTGACACAGACCAGCTGGTGGCTGTAGACACAAATAACCTAAGGAAAACAAATTTTAAATGTTTCAGGAAATGGCTATATGCATGCAGTGCAGTGGGGGGACGGGGGCCAGGAGGGTGCCTTGTGTGTAAAAGAAAAAAGATAAAAGCCCCTCTATTTGGCTGTGGGAGGAGTGTCTCACTTATTCCTGGAAAGGACTGCATTCCATCCTTAATGATAGTTGGGGCTATAAATTTAGTACTGTCTTCTCATCTGGACCCACAGAACTCT
Organism: Balaeniceps rex; assembly: GCA_013401315.1. Lineage (NCBI taxonomy): Eukaryota > Metazoa > Chordata > Aves > Pelecaniformes > Balaenicipitidae > Balaeniceps > Balaeniceps rex. The sequence goes on from VYZW01024198.1 coordinate 53,400, forward strand.
GCACTGTGAGGTTGGAGCAAAGGTCCAGTATGGAGTCTAGCTGGTAAACAGAAAAATCCCCAAACCCAAACAAAAACCCCTCCTACAGTTACTGTTAGAAATTTCCTCAGAAATTATTGGTACAGTAACTATTGCTCAGCAGGAAAATGATCTCCACCAGTAGGTCCTCCACAGTCTCTTCCCTCCCTTCTTTCTGCTGCCTTTGTGTTTCTAATCCACCTTGTCTTTTCATCTCTGTCCAACTAGTTTAAATTCCAGTCTCCATAGACTGGTGTCCAGCAACGAAATAGTTAACATGGACTTTTTATTTCTGTCTTTTTTTTTTCCTTCATGAAGCCAATCTTTGAGTTTTAGAGCCCAGTGAGATACCTGGGTGGAAGGTAATTACTCTTCTCAGAGCTTTGATTTCAGGCTCTCTGCAGACTTCAGCAGACGCTATTTCAGCTGCTCCATTCTATTCACATGTGAGTTATTTTCTTTGAAACTGTGAAAGATAGAAATATACTTTTCTTTCTAAATTAAAGCTCGGATCCTGAACTGGAGGATTCAGTTCAGGCAAACCACAGCCAGTTGGTGGATGAATGCATAACCATATAGGTAATACGATTCCTTCAGTGCCTCCCTCAGGTCAAGAGTTACGTGTTGTGTCTTCAGGCAACATGCAAGTCTGTTCTGTGCTTACAACCCAACTGGCCAGATTTCAGTACGTTGTGTGACAACCATAATAGATGACTCCAGGTTCACTCCGCTGTGGCTACGAACAACAGNTTTTGTCTTCCTCATGCCCTTTTGCCAGCATCTAGCCTTTTCTTGAAGACACTAGTTCAATAACCATCATTTATAGTGTCAAGCTTACGTTACTACTGTTTGTTTGCCAAATGCAGCTGCAAATGTCTGCCCAATGTCACATGTTGCTGTGAGCCAGTGATATTGGCCTTCACTACACAAATGTGCCACTGAGGCACACACAGTGTCCCTTCCATGAGCTGTCCTTAAAAGATGTCATGCTTTGTCGTCTTCCCACTTCTCTGAAAAATCAGGACAACTGATTTGGATTGCAGTGGAGTCTGCAGTTCAAGTGAAATATTACTTCTGGTTAGTGCCTTGTATGGATATTCTCACTTTGGAATGAGAATATGTTACCCAGAAATAAATTCTAAAGCACATCAAATTATTCTGAAGCAGAAGTTTCCAGGCTGGGTGTCAGTGCAAGTCCCTGTATATAAAACCCCTGAATGCCTGAAATCTTGAGAGACTGGGTTCCTGAGTGTCTGGGGGTATGCATCAACTCATTGGACAAATTCACCTGAACGGTTGAAGCCCCTTTTCCTGCTTCTTTAGCACAAAACTGTGCTCCCACATCATGTTGCAGCAGAATGATCCCACAGATGCTCCCGTTTTTCTTCCCTTCCCTGCCACCCAAATCACACTGCAGCCCTAGTTACTTCTGGTCTGTGGGAGCCATGAGTTGAATAGCTATGGTGAGAGACTAACAGGGAAGCAGTTTAATGTGTTCTGTCTTTGGGCCAGTCCATGCAATCTGCACTGGAGGTCCTTTTTTTGACAGTGCCTGTATGTAGAGATCTAACAGGTTTTCCATAATAATCCTAGTGGTAGGAAGGGTCTCATCCTTTGTGAGGGACAGATCCATCTTAGAATTATTCCTGAAGAGATGCATTTCCGCGTAGTGATCTGGTAGCATTTTTAACACCCACAACATACTTCAGGGTACAGAAGAAAGCTTGTATTTAACTGAGGCATATAGTCAGCAAAGCTAATTTTCAAACACTCTAGAAAGCACATACAGTGAAGCTAGTACTGCCAAACATTAAAAATAATACAGTTCAACTGTAAACTGGCATCCTTTTTTATTAAGTGCTCACTTTGGACAAGTTTTCCTGTATGCAGAATTAGAGGATTTGCCAGAATACTCTGCAAAGAAAGCACAGGAAGATCTGAAAGAAAAAAAAGGCTTCCTGGAAAATAATCTAGCAACAACGTGCTGTAATTCTAAAAAGACAATTCCAGCTACTAAGCTCTCCACTTCATGAAAGAGAATGTTTCCTCCTCTTTACTCCTCGGCCATTGACTTCTAGATTATTCCTGCTTAGTCTCCTGAATTTTCCTCATTGCCCAAACAGCATGACCCTTACCAGTCCTGTGCAGACTCCAATAGCAAAAACCATCACCCACTTCACTGCTTCATATCGCTGGGCTTTCTGTTTAGGAAGAGGATAAAAAAAAAAAAAGCCAAGTCAAAGCAACATAGAAATGGGGATCAGAAAAAGGCAGTTTTGGGCTCCACAGCCCAGTTACAGCTAGAGTGATAAATCAACAGAAGATGGTGACAACAGCAAACTTAAAGTAGGGAACTGAAAGTGCTGACCATCTCGCTCACTTTAAGCCTGAGGATCAGAACAGATGCTGGAAGCTATAGTCTCCACATATATTTTTATTCTTTTCATAGAGAAATCAAGAGAGCACATAGAACTTCTTTCATAAAGAAGGAAAAAAACCCACAAACCTTCCTCCAGTGGAGCGTATTTAGAATCATAGAATGGTTTGGGTTGGAGGGGACCTTTAAAGATCATCTAGGCCACCCCCCCTGCCATGGGCAGCGACATCTTTCACTAGATCAGGTTGCTCAAAGCCCCATTCAACCTGACCTTGAACACTTCCAATCATGGGGCATCCACGACCTCTCTGGGCAATTTCCAGACTTTTAGCTCTTGAGCTAATGAAAAAGAAAGAACAAGGTCCTACCTTGTTGTCCATGCTCTCCAAAACTTCCAAGTATGGGTCATTGATACAACAATCATAATCCAAGCTCTGAAAGAATGCCAAAAGGTCAATTTAAGAGAACCAGCTGCAACAGATTGTGCAAAAAAATATGGATAGAAGACCTTGTTAAAGATTACAGAAGTCATTACAACCCCCCCCCCAATAAGTTTTGCAAACAACAGTAGGAGAAGAAACTCCTGGAAACAACTTCATTTTGACTTCTAGCAGAGTCAGGCACTGAGAATCAGGAACTGAAAGAACAGACCAGTTTCACTGCCCAAGCTGAGAGAGAAAGGAAACCAAACACGACTGATTAATACAACTTCAAATTAAAGAAGTCACATTGTACAGGTTTAGACTTTACTTCTTTAAGCACCTCCAATTTGACAGCNCAACCCAACTGGCCAGATTTCAGTACGTTGTGTGACAACCATAATAGATGACTCCAGGTTCACTCCGCTGTGGCTACGAACAACAGGACATGAAAGACAGTATGTAACTAGCCTTTGAAAGATGCTGCAGAAACCTAAGATCTTGAAGAGGCCCATCAATGCTCCCATTCTGCCCTTGGTCGCTGCGGATCTCTCTCTTTTTTAAAAGTCTTTAGCTCATGCCATTACAAGTCAGCAAGCATTTGCATGTGCTCAAGCAGAAGGATAGTGGAATGTGTTACACTCTTCATAAAAGCAGCTTCCTTCTTCCTTGTTTGCCAGCAGCATGTCAGCAGCAAGT
>VYZW01024198.1:61164-71396 GCA_013401315.1 Balaeniceps rex
TGTTTCCCAGACTCCATGATTTCAACAGCAAAAATAACAATGACCTTTTGAGCCCATGAGCAATCTTGTTGGTGGTAATTTAGCAGAAAGTTACAGTCATGAAGAAGAATGCTGCTCTTAAATGTTAGATCATTAAATGCATTTTATGAGTGTTTATTACATCTTTAATGCATTTCCTGTGCACCAGGGAGATAGCCATATTCCAGGGAAGAATGAAGTTTTTAATTGACAGAAGTGGTCAATTTGTGAATCTCTTCTGGTTTAAAGAAAGGTTTTCAGGTGTGATTTAGTCAAAGCAAGCAAGGAAGATGTTTCTAGCTAGAAAGACAATAGCGCTAACAACAGAAGGACTCTTCCAAAGGTACGTTAACTCTTTGAAAACTGTGAGCTGGGCTTTTCCTGTGGGAGGTAGGGAGGCGAGGAGGGAGGGGAAGGTGACTGAAAACTTACATTTCACTCTCCAGACCTGGGGCTGGTTAGGGAGTGCTTTGGTCCCAGGCATGCCTGAGAGCAGACAAAACGTATTGTCAACAATAAAATTCCTCAGTTTTCAGCCACTTCCCCTCACCCAGCCTTCAGAATGGCAGGAAGCCAAGAGCAGATGACACAAAGCCAACTATATGAGGTTTATAATTTGGTGCTCCTACTCTATAGGTGATTGTACCTGTGGCTTTTGCAGAGTCCATGGGAAAGGCAGGGAATCTAAATGCAGAACAGAATTTTCCATCTGTATCAAAATCCTCAACTTCACTTTGGCTTAAGTTGACGTACAGACCCATTTCTAAAATGGATAAGAATACTTGTAAAGATTTAAGTAGAATTAGGAAAAGAGTTCTTTGTCTGTAACCAGTGTAAAGGCAAAAAAGCCCCCCAAAAACCCAAGCCCCCAAAATCCCGCCAAAGTTGTGTTATTAGCAAGAGGTCATGGTACAAAGAGTGACTTTAAAACAGAGAATGTTCATTTTCCTTCACCACAGCACTCTTACAGCTCGTTTGTCTTGATGTATAAACCAAAGCAGGACAGAAAGGAAGTTTACCATCTTCCTTCTTTTAGCTGTGTATTAAGTAGCATGAAGATAGTGTTTTATCTTCCCCCTGTATTTTAGACCTGTCTCCTCTCTTACAAGTTTTATTATGCTAATTACCCTTCACTGCCTGTCTCTTACACTTGAAATGTTTTGAATGTGGTATGTTCCAAGATAATTGTTTTATACCTCCATAAGAAGCAAGGGAATCTGTATTCGAGGTGAAGTAATATAAAGATATATTTCAGTGATCTATTTTGCAGTACAATTCAGTACTTTATTTTGTGGCCACTGGAAGAAGACAGTGTAGAAGGTCATTTTAAAGGGTGTTGCAGCATCTAGAAAGCAAGCTTAGTCAGAGCATCAATATCATGTGGCCTTACAGGACATGTCTGGGTCCACGTCCACCTAAATCCCTTGATAGGTGTTAATAACAAGCAGCATGACCCTGTGGGTGATCTGAGGCAGTTATTGCATTAGGGACACAAGTTATTATTTCATTTAGCTGTTCTGGAGAACTCTATGTGACCCATTTCAAGGAATGACAGCAGAAGAAAGTGTCTGGAAACATGATTTGCGTGACAGTAGCAGGGTTTGTAAGAAGCTGGGTGTTTCAGAGAGAGTATATGTACATACTACTAACTTAGGAAAGACCGAAATGCTGCCTACAATCCTGCCTACTAGCTCTGACACATGATGCTGTTCAGCCTTTGCTCCTGTCTTGGGTTACAGTGGAAAGATTTTGTTTGTTTGTTTAAATCTTTTCTTGGGTCTTTCCCAATTTTAGCCTGAACTCTAGATATTTGGCTCTTAAATTCAATCTCCAGGGTGCTTCTGACTAATGCCAGGGTGCTATTGTGGCCTTTTACAGGAACTCTTGGGAACAGTCTTGCAGCACAGAGTGTGTGGACCGGTATTATCAAAACCCAGTTTTAGCTCTGAGATGGTATCTGTGCAACACAGGGTTTCAACACAGAAGCACACGAGAACTGCTTTCTGCACAGATTACACTGTGTGGTCCTGACTTCTGTATCTGACTTTCTGGACCACCCTGACTGAGGGCAACAGAGATGAAAAGAGTGCACACTTCAGAACTGTTTTGTTGGAATTTTCCCTCATTTTAAAGAACTTCTGTTCAATAAAATACTTACTTTCCTCTAAACCAGTTATTATAGCCTAGGTTCATAGCAAAAGGTTCAGCTATTTCCCAAAGTAATTACTTGGTCTGGGTAATGCAGAACTGGGAAGGAGTTTAAATACAGAGGCTTGAAGAAGTCAAAACCAGAGCTGGGATCTGGATTCAAGCATCATACTTAACAGATAATTGCAATGACTGAGGTGGAACATTCAGACTTAAATCCAAGCTCTCTAATATGCTTTGTCTGGGATATGGAAGGCATCTTCCTTTATTAGGTTACTTTCCTGCTCCACATTAACATTAGGTGCTTTGAAGGTTTATTGTGTTGGCTAGAGTTATACCTTTATATAGGCATAGTCCCTATGGAATAGCCTGATCTCCTTTCATCGTTATTAGTAATTCTAGGCTTGTCATTTCCTATTCACGCAGTCTGGACCTCACTGCGTTGTTGCAGGATGGTTGATACGGTGTACAGGAAATGTACTGTTTTTTCAGGTCTCAACTGTTCATGAGTATTCTTTTCAGGGGCTTCAGTTTTATTGCCATGAAGTCCGTTTCCTACACGTAGTACAATTTACTAAATTACAAACAAACAAGGCACCAATAGAGAAGTCAGTGAAAGTTCACACTAAGAATAGATACTTGAAGAGAACAGTTCAGTTATGTGACCTTCTTCAGGAGCTGGATACAAAATAGACCTGCTGTTTTTCCCTTTAATTTGCAGTCCAGGCAGAAAAGAACTTGAATAGTTCCCAGAGAAAGCCAGGCCCTTCTGTTTGTTTCTACGAATCCTCCAGAAATGCTTTATCTGTTAGTTGACATCCTGAGTATGCTGATATGGAAATGAACTTACTTGGTCTCCTAATTTCCCTCCTGTATTGTCAGCTGATTTTTGCATTGATCTCCCATTGCAGTGTTTAAAGATCTGCCAGCCATGAATGGAACAAAATGTTACTGATACGTACCTTTAAAATTGGCCATTAAAGTAAATTAGGATCATCAGATGAAAAATACCATGTAACTATGAGTCATTGCTTATTATTGCCCTTTAGAAGTATGTTTGGGAAAGAAAAATAATTCCTAAGAACAGGTTTTTAGGCCGTTGGTCATGAACAGGGAGATGCTACACTGATGAGTACAGGGCAAATACTTACGCAATGTACTAGCTACCCAGACTTTTAAAAAGTTTCTTCTTTTCAAATGATGGCTTTTTTCTTCTTCATATTCACCGTTTTTGTTTTATACCATACTATCATCCCTACTTTTAGCTTATCTTGAAAATTCCCCCAAAGATTAAAGGACTTTCCTGACTGCTGTCTAAAGGAGTTAGTCTGCTCTTTAGGAGTTACTCCAAAGAGTTCCTGCTCCTAACAAAGCAGAACAGCGCGTCTGCCCTGGTGCATTTGGCATACAGAGCATCGCTGCAACTTCTTGGGTTAAAAAGGGTGGATTAGAGCAAAAGAATCACAGATCTCTGCCTTGATGAAACCAGACTAACCCTGGACACTTTCTGTTAAAGTTAAATATTAGACACTCTCTCCCTGACATTCTTTTTTTATTTAGCCTAAAAGGCTTAATATTTAACTCAAAATACCTAACAACTGCAGATGCTAAGTGCTGAATGTTGTTACATCCTACAGAATATACATAAAGCAGTGCTTAAACTCGGTGTGATTGATATATTTAGACATGTGTAGCCATCCCTGGACTTGGCGACTGGTTTTCTCATTCAAATGAGGCACCTATGTTCTGAATTTCAGTTGCATTCTGAAGCAAAAGGCACAGCCAATAGTTCAGTGGGAATAACTGGTTTAAACAGGGTGTCCACTTGGTGCCTGCAGAAAGAAATAACCTTTACTGAGATGCACTTTTCTTTGTCCCATATCAAGGTCTTAATTTGTTTGATCCTGACTGATTAACTTTTGTTTTGGGATCAATTCCCAATTACATTGGGCCTCAAATCCATGTTGAAGGCAAAATTTTTTATTATTGGCTCCTGTTCAAAGTCTTATCGCAACTAAAATGCCTATCTGTGAAAACCATTGCCATTTTATGACTTCTTTCCTATTTCTAAGCCTTTTTGTTGAATGGTATCATTATAAAAAGCTCCTGAAGATGTTCCGCTTTTAGATGAGTTATTTCTGAGGCTGAGGAATTCGTCCAGAAGTGGCAAGTAGCCGGGAATGGCCACATCCATGCCTCTTTAACCCTTTGGGGCATCTCAGGGTTAGCCACCAAAGCACAGGGCACACATGCCAACCAGCCCTGAGACAACTAAAGGTGACCGGCCCTACTGCTGCTGCCTGCGGCCCCGGGGCCCTGCGCCCAAACCCCTCCGCGCCCCAGCCGCCATGGCGCAGAGCCTTCGCGGCCCGGCGGCCAGCCGCGCCCGCCAAAACCTCTCTGAGGAGAAAGAGGCGTGGCCCGGCGGGGTCCGCCCGGGGGTGAAGTTCGCGGCGGCGCGCGCGTGCTTAAACGGTCAGCGCGCGGCCAACTGTCTGCGCGCCTCGTCCCGTCCCGTCCCGTCCCGCGCTGCGCCATGGCGGGAGGCCTGGAGTCGCTGGAGTCATGCTTGGAGCAGCACATCCCGCCCGAGGACCTCGCTGAGGTGAAGCGGATCCTCTACGGGGGCGAGGCAAGGTGCGCTGGTAGGATGGGATCGCCTCCCTCGCCCCCGCGGGGGAGGTCGTGTTTCGTCCCGTCTCCTTCCTTCCCCTCGGTCTCCGCGATGGATGCCGAGTCTGGGGGTGAGGGGGAAGGAGCCAGTTTGAGGACGGGTGCACAGGACACAGGGCTGGGCTGAAAGGAAAAAGAAGGGTAGGTCCTGTGGTGCTTGTGGTACTGCGGTGAGGTTAGGCTGTGGTGAGATAACTGGGGTAGTTTGGAGGTAATCCAAGTTTCGGAAGCAGGGCGGTAGAGAGGTTGTATGAGAAGGCAGCTAACTGGAATGAAAGACCTGAGAGGGATAGCTTTGAGGGGGATCTGGGGAGGTTGTGGCTTCAGAGTGAGGGAGCTGGAAAAGTGGGGATCTAACATGAGGAAAAATACATAGGAGGGAAAATGTCTATAATCTGGGAGTGGCAGGTGAAAGTTTATACGTATGTGCTCCTTGATTTCTGCAGCAAGGGAATGGTGTCTGGAAATCACAATTATAGAGGAGGACACTGGGAGTTTGCTGCCATGGAGGAGATTGCACATGACCTGGCTACTGTCTGACTGTTCCCTTGTCTGGTAGTTGCATATGGGGCACGAGAGCTTGGGTGTCTCTGCAGGGGTAAACAGTATTTGTGAGCCTTTGATCTGTTGCATTCAGAGCAGAAAAGGAGAACATCTCATCTTGAAATGTCTTTGTTTCCTGTTCAATCCAGAAAACTTAATTTGCCAGCTGCTGCTCTATCAGCAGCTCAGGAAAGAGATTTTGAGCTACAGGGCTATGGATTTGAAGCTGCTCCAGAGCAATTGAGAAGGCCACGTATTGTTCGAGTAGGACTGATACAAAATAAAATTCCACTTCCCACAGACACAGCCGTGGCAGTCCAGGTACACAAATTGGGATCTGGGCCATTTGTGTGTAATTCTTGTTCTACCGGATTGAGAAATAACATGCTTCAGTTGTTGATGTTAGAAACTCCATCATGAAATGTCTGCTGATTGTCTGGCAATATAGGACCCATCACTATCTTAATAGACCATGCTGTAAGAAATTCAAATGACATGTTCAGTTGTATTGTTTCTCAGAAACATCTCTTGTGTTGTGTTTACCTAGTGAATTGCCCAACCTGTTTGCAGTTTTTCCAAAGCTAAATATTTAGTCACTGATTTTGTACATGAAAATCCTTTGCCTCTAAAATGAAGCAGAAAATCATTTACCTGAAATCAAAAGAGATGGCAACCCATGGAAACCACAGGTTCAGTTCTTGTTTTAATTGAAATGTTCCATTATAGGAAAACCCATTAGAGTAAACACAGATTAATAAAGCTGTGATCATTATTCTTCGTACAGCAGTAAACCAAATCTTATTACAAGGTGACCATCATCTCCTAACATCTTGGGCACAAAAGCACTGAGGTGACATATAAAGAAATAGCATCCTAAAAGTGGCTTTAAAAAAGTGAAAGAGAATACCACATTTATAAAATCTTCTGGAATAGTGGTTTTGTACAGTGACAGGACAGAACATTTCTGAGGTAATTTGTTTTGGAAAGATTACCTGTCACAGATGCAAGTAATTAATTCAGTATATGGATCAAGTTTGTGGATTCTTTGTAGCATCTGTTAAAAAGACTAACAGTTATATTAATGATTTTACCTTATAAATAACTAGTTAACTATTTCTGTAAATCGGTGTACAGTTGTTGAGTTTGTAGGTCACTGTTGACTTGTCTTGCGTCTTTTTTTTATTGACACCTGAAAGTATCAATGCAAAGTGCTGCACCTATGCTTATCTCTAAGTAGAATACTCAAGAAAAAAGTACTTTGAAACAATGTTTTTTGACTAATTAATAAATGCTTTGATTTTTTTTCTTGGTAATAATCTACTTAGCTCTTTGGACAGAGGGATTTAGAAAATAGTTTGGAGTTAGTAACTTCTAGACAGTTTCCAAGATCCACATGTGTGAGCAGGATTTGGAGATAACCAAGGAAATGGACTGTTCTTACCTCATATTTTAAGATTTTGAGTACTTGACTTTGAATTCACATTTACTTAATATAGTTCTATAGGTTGTTTACTATGAGCAGCAAAATTGTAATTTTTGCTGATTCTGTTAAGATTTTTTAGCTATTTGCAAGTCAGTCAGCAATGAGTTGCCATATATTTAAATGTTGTAACCATGGAATTAGAATTCCATTGGATTGCTTTCTCTATTTTCAGCATCTAAATGCTTTTAAAATATCTAATTCTTTCTATTATCAGCGCTCAGGAATGAGAACTTCTTGAGTTATTCCCCCTGAAAGCAATGGGACTAAGTATAGAACAAGATAAATTTAATGTGAACAAAGCTTGTAAAACCAGGCTATTAATATACAAGGGAGTTAGAACATACGGCTTTTTTCATAGCGTGACACTTCTCGCAATCAGGTGGCTGCACTGCACAGACGAATTGAGGAGATTGTGGAAGTAGCTGCAATATGTGGGGTCAACATAGTTTGTTTCCAGGAGGCTTGGAGTGAGTATTTTCTGTGATTCCTTCTGGGCTGTCAGAGGTCAAGTTCCTTCTATTTTAACAAGCGTCCTGTACTAGAAGTATGTCTTGTAAGTAAACAGCAGATATCTTCCAAGGTACAACAGCTGACTTTACTGATTGGCTTTCTAAAAGAGAAAACAAAGAGTCTTAGTTAGCAGAACTGTATGGAAGATGTATATGAAGTCTGTTATATTGAAGACTGGTGTACGCTACAACAGTGATATTTGTAGGTGTGCTCCTTCTTCATTTCATCCTTGATGATCCTTTCCTCATTTTTTTCTTCTAAAACTTTGGATTTTTTGTAGACAGATATTAAAATTTTAAAAATCTAATTTTAATTAAAATGGAGAGTCTTTGAGGCTTCACAGAGGTGAAGGCCTGAGTTGTGAAAACAGGTTATTCACAGAAAGTGTACACTAGTGACCGGGGTGTATTTTGTATTTTTACCTCCAGTAAGACTTCACTAAGTGCATTCTTTCTCTTCTACTTTGCTCTGTGTGGGCCCAAAACTTGCCCTTGCTAAAAATATTTTTAAACAGCTTTTGTCTTTAAACACGGAAAACAGTTGAATCATTCTTAAGTGTTTAATTTTTTATCTGTATTCATGCAAGTGGTGTGTGTTTCTTGAGTGACATGAACATTCTTGTAAATTTTGTCTTGCATTGGTGTTTTCCAGCCATGCCCTTTGCTTTTTGTACGAGAGAGAAGCTTCCTTGGACTGAATTTGCTGAGTCAGCAGAGGATGGGCCAACAACAAAATTCTGTCAAGAGGTAAAAAACGAAGCAAGCAAAAAAAACCCCCCACATCCAGCCTCCAGCCCCAGCCCATAACTGCCACTGATTAGCATTGAACTCTTCTTTATGTACTGGCCTTGTACCACTGATAAAACTGAAATAATCAAAAATAAATTTTCACGTTGCTTGGCAAATATTATGATACTGTGAGTGAAGTAGAAATGGACAACAACAACTGTGCTCGATATTTACAATATTTATTTTTTTAAACTGCTTTGCATTTATAGACTGCCTTGTACCATGGAAGGCATATGAAACTGCCCATTTATTCCTGAATTTTACAAGGGAGGAACGATTCTTCATACAAATATTTTTAATTTCCATTTAAAAGGTGTTTCTTGCCTAGAACGAGCATTAAACAATGCTTGTATGAAGGTGTGAGGAGAAGAATAGCTAGCCTTTTCTGAACAGGGAACACTTTCACACAAATCTTTTGCATCTCCCTGTGAAATGACACAAAACGTAGGGGTCTTTTTATGGACCCAAGGAGATTTGTTATTGTCTGGCTCTTATTTTTCCAGAGACTGTTGATTGCAAGGGTGGCAGAGTTTATTTTTGTTTTCTGTCAACTTTTTTTTAAATAAGGAATTTCAGTTATTTTCTTTTACAAGTGATTGAAACAACAAAAGACTGTTTCGATGTCAAATTTGCCCAGATATACACTGACCTATTAAGCTTTTGCAGACAGCATAATATCTTTAGTCTGATACAGGGGAAGTGTGTGTTGCTTCTCACTATGGAAGTTTGGAGAAATAAAAGAGAAGTGATTTGAAGGAAAAGACAATGTGCTAGTAAACTGGCAGTCAGAAGTTGCTATATTTCTCACTCACACCTATGTTATTTATAGTTAACATGGTATGGTTAACACTATTTTACATTTCCTGTTTTTTCATTTCCTTTTTTTTTTTTTTTTTTTTTTTTNTCTCCTCTTATACCTGTGAATAGATAGAGGTTGGCTTTGTAGTTTGACTGTCACTGTTAGGATGCTTTTTTTTCCTGTTGGTACCTTGCATTTCTAGTTGAGCGATTCAGGTGGAAAGCTCTCTGTGATGTATCCTTCTTTGATGAAGAAACTGTGGCAATGTGGGCATGCCAGTGTGGGTTAAGCATTAGTCCTTGATAACAGTCAGAGTAATGTACCAGATGAAAACTTTTTTTAATCCTTCTTTATGAACAAAAACCGAAAATAATTACTGCAGGCTTGTGTATAATAGAAGAATTGTGTTCATTTGTATAGCTGGCAAAGAAATACAGTATGGTTGTGGTATCTCCAATCCTGGAGCGAGATGAAATACATGGGGGAACTCTGTGGAATGCTGCGGTGGTCATTTCTAATTCTGGAGCTGTCCTTGGCAAAAGTAGGAAAAATCACATTCCAAGGGTTGGAGATTTCAATGAGGTAAGATGCAGTATTGTGATTATCAGGCTAGTCTTACTTTGCAGCTCTTGTTCGGGTCAGCATGTGTTGTATCAGAGTCATATTGGCAGGAAATGCAATGTATTTCTAGAAAATGTAGTTCATTAAGTGTCAAATCAGTTTTTCTCAGGTGAAGTTATAGTAAGTTAATTTATCAAGAATAGAGAGTGATGACTCTTAAAGGACAAATAACATTGAGTCTGTCATGTTCTCTTCCTTGGCCTGATGGAAACGACAAAAGTATTGAGGATCTTAAGTCACAGCTTTGTTATGTTAGTTGTGCATGATTGGCTCATATAGTTTTTGCATGTGTGTGTGTTGAACTTATTTTAATTTGGAAGGCAATTGTTTCATGGTTCAGGTGTGAGAATTATTTATGGTCTTGATCTCTGTTTCTCTGTGAGGTTGTCTTGGAAGTGACCGTTCTTTTGCTTATGTTTCTTTGAGCACAATCCCTTAATTCATTAAGCTTCTGACTGAATAGCTGGTTTACGGCATCTTCTGTTTACTAATCACATTACTTCCACTGAAGCCCCCAGCAGTTTTTAGGCGATCCTCCAGAATCAGCTTCAGAAACTGAACTGGTAGTACAGGCAACATCAGAAGAAAACTGGTAGATCTGAAATGTGTTTACCCATCCATAGAATTATCACAAGCAGAAAGATCAGGA
>VYZW01024199.1:11174-24512 GCA_013401315.1 Balaeniceps rex
GTCGGAGTCCTGATGAAACAGAGTGGAAGTCAAACCTTTTGTCTTCACACCGGCAACTAAACTGCATTTTTTCCTCATACGTTAAGTATCTTATAAGGAATACGTAACTACCTAACCACTGGATAGTTTACTAGTCTGCAGAGAGAAAAAAGAGATTCTTTTTATCTCGCCTATTGAAAAGAGTCGCACTCAGAAAATTTAATTAGCGAGATTTGATATATTTAATTAAGTACATATTAATTAAGGCAAACATTTTCAGTCCATAGTCCAGAGACATGAATAGCTACATCAGAGGCATAATACCAAAGTAATTAAATAAGCATACAAAGAGACAGATTTGTTTGTTACACCCTAGAACTCCCCACTGTTGCCATCTTTGAAGAGACCAGCTGACTGACCTTTCTCTCTCTCTTGCCTTGACCAGAAATTCTCTCTAAAGTTCTGCTTGTAAAAGTTGCATATATGATGCACAAAAAAATTGTTTTTTCATGTTATCATATTTATTGAAAATGCTTTATGTGAGAAAAATGCTTTATGTGAGAAAATTTCAGACCAGCTCTCCTTTCTTTTTACCTGTGCCAAGTAATAGGGTTGTCATTCAGAACAACTTCACATGTCTTTGTGGAAAAGAATATTCATTTAGAAAGCCTCTGCCACCATACCTTCCCCACAAAAGCCAGCTAAAGCAGTTACTTCACACGTTAGGTAAATCCTGTTTCTGAATCAAACCCCAGAGGAGCCAGTCGCTAGTCAGACTGCAAGTGTAGACACAAATAATTTCTGAAGGTAGGTGGCTTGTTCTTAACAGTTCATGTTTATTAATACATGATTTACTTGTTTGTATTTTGCTTTTTTGTTGTGGAAAATTGAATGTTTTTTTAATAGATATGTCAATATGTTGCTCTGTTTGTAAATCTTTGTAATATTCTTTCTACTCCTTCTGATTATGTTACCTCCCACATTGGTGATGGAATTGATGTACATTCATTATACTGAGATTTTCTGGCACATAATGTTCTAAATAAATAAGCAAAGTCAATAACTCATGCCACTGCTGCAAATGTACTATTAAAAGTGAGCCAGTTCCCTGACTCAATCCACAGTATAGAACAAATGAAAAATGATTAAAATTATGCCCAGGGCAATGTCTATTATTGTTCATCACGTGACAATGAAATCCTGTTTAAAATTTGAGGGTTTTAACGACATGCATTAGCAATTCAGCTGTAAGCTCTTCTCTGCACTATTTCTGCTGCTCTCCTTTCCCTTTGTGACACAGCTCAGGACCTGAGACAGGGAGACACATGGTTTTCACTTAGTAACAAGACAGTTTTTCTTGGTCAAACACCACCTTTTGCTTATTTACTTATTTATTTGCCTATTGAAATTCAGAATACCGAACAAGAAATCCAGCAGGTATTTCTCACCCTAGGAAAACCAGAAGAAAAGGAAAAAAAAAAAAAACAACAAACCCAGAAACATGACTACTTCCATAATGCTCCTAGTTTATCAGGCTGCCCATATATCACCTTTTCTCCAGCTGATGGCACACAAACTAATCTTTTTCTCATGTGGTTTTCTTTTTTTCTTATTTGGTTTTCACATTCCCAAGCCTTCCTACTGAAACATTGATATATGAATTTTTTTTTTCCCTCCCTTTCAATCTAGTGATATGGTGACTTATTTTTAAATAATTATTGCAGGGACCATGCACTACTCCATCTCTTTAAGTTCGAGTAATGTGTATGTTCTGAAAATCAAAGGCGTTTTGGTGTCTTGTATTATGTATATAAAGACTAAGACAAGTATAAGATGCTGAAAAGGTCCAAATACTGCAGGAAAATCTTGTCTAGGCAAATTTAAAAAGTGCTAAGTGTAAGACAAAAAGATACAGTAAGACCATTCAAACACCTGTAATAAATGCAACATATATTATTATCTTATCTGAGAATTTTTCAAATTTATTTTCTGCAAAATATTTTTAAACTTATTTTTTAATTTCTGTTTCACTTGTTCCAAATGTGTAAAAAAATCTATTTTTCTGTACGTAGCTGTTCCGGGTATCAGAGTGCAATGAAGGTTTTGTATTTCTACTATATAGGAAGAATAAGGATGTAACGAGTCTATGCAAAAAGATTCTAGAAAGTCATATTAAAAAGATGTAAGTACATATATATATGTAAATTGTTGTATTCCCTTGTATTCCCTGAGTCTCCACTTATGACTCAATTTCTCTTTTATTCCTCATCAATAAAGGGAGGCTCAATTATAGGAGATAAATATTGCATTCTTCTCTTTGATTCTTTGTGTGGGGAAGTCAATTCTAGCCGTCAAAAAACAGTGAAGTTACCTCTCTCAAAAATAAAAAAAGCACTTTTTTCCAATACATTTTTCCCTTTTTTTTTTCTTCTCCCCCTCCCCTATTTCCCTCATCTGTGAGGGTAAGAATCTTACCTAAAATCTTCTCTTTTGCTAGTTCCTGATCATCATTACCAGCACCAGAATTTTTCTTCTCCAGTGATACCACCTCAGCTGGAGGCTGTCAGCACAGTGAGTACAACTAGCTTGTCTGAGATGGGTTTTACATTCTGTGCAAAGTATCTGCAATTTTACATTGTTGGATCCAATCAGGATGAGAAAACAGGTTGAGACAACATGTCTGAGGGTCACAGAAATTCCAATATAGCATATGGACAAATATTATCTACTTCAAAGCCCAGAGTAACTGTTAATAAAGTTGAGCTACTGAAATCCTTTAGAAAGTAGCTCATTCTGTACACCTTCCTGTCCACACCAGCAATCCTGAATAAAAATGTAGATCCTCTGGCTTTACAGGGAAAGCAATACATTTTCTCAGTTACATCTTCCCAGCATTTAAGACAAGGGACTGTAATTTCTCTGTACAGCTTTTTTTTCCGTTATACCATTGCATCATTTTATTGGCTATTGTCTAAAATATCAAATTCTGTACCTTGTTTCCTGATAGCCCATGCTTTTGTACCTTACATTGATAATAATGATGTTAACATGACTGATAGCTCTGAAAAGCCTCTGTAAAACTCTCTTTTTGTTTTGTTTTGTTTTGTTTAATTTAGGCTGGTGATCCTCAAAGTACCTAGGGTTGAAAGGCTTGCGAAATCTCTGAGACCTACAGAAAAATCAAGTCAAGTAAAATTGAAATATGATTGATCCTCATTTGGAATTGTTGAAATGTTAGGGTGGAGGATTCACTGAGTTATCTTTTCTTGGTTCTTCATTTAATCAGTCTGATTTTGGTGGGAAGAAATGAACCCCAAACAAAGGAAGATTTTCATGGCCCTCCAAGCTCTATGGTAAAATGTACTACTGAACTACATATATTCTATCTTCAAACACAGATTTATAAGACTTATTATCCTTTTAAAAAAACATATTTTTTATTTTTGTTTAAAATAAAAATATATAAGACGATGGTGAAAAGAAACTGTAAAATTCAAATTTAGCCTTCTCTGATCCTTTCTCAATGACTTCAAGGGTGTCACATCATTTTTATTTCAGTTCCAATCCAATCAGAGTCATAACACAAATGGAAGGTGTAGCAGTACTTAACCTCTTGCTCAGGTGATAAATTGTGGCGTAATATAAACACTTGTTTATCATACAGCTCTGCAAATTTCTCACATGGCACTGCCACCACATGCAAGTACATATAAGCCATGTATGGGATAACCAGTTGGATAATTGGACAATATATATCTACATATCTATCTATCATACTTTCGTGCCACAACAGCAGAAAAGGAAACATGCTTTTCTTTCTCAAACTGGTGAAGGGGAGAGTAATAAAGTTAATGTTTTCTTTCAGGCAAGGTTTTTTGGATTTCTTTTTTTAAAAGCATGTGATCATTCAGAAATATGGATCTTAGAAAAACTATCCTCTAAAAGTCATATAAGATTACAATATTTTAAAATAAATTTTTAAGTGTTTTTTTACAGATGTTAGCTGTTGTATACTATGCGTATTTGTGCTTGAACATCAGTTGTTATCATCCTAGTTTTTAAAAACAGGGTTTTTAATAATGCAAAATGTCTTGACTTTGTAATTACTGTACAATTGTCCCTATTGTAGCTACCCAGCTTTGCAAACTCTTATAGCAGTTCTTCTTACAGTGTGGGAAAGCTAACCATGATTCTAACAATTTGCAGGCATGCAATCTATAGAAAATGACCTGCATAGTACACCTAAAAATGGCTTATCATGTGTTATATAATTATATATGCATATATCTATATAATTTTCTTTTCTCATCTACTTTATGAGCATTCTCTGAGAATGTCACCATATTTTTCAGAAGAGCTATTTTTATATAATAATAAACAAAACATATCCATGTTTATTTAGTGAATTGAAAAAAATTAAAACATAAATACCACCTGTTTGTATTTGGTAAGCAAGTGACCAACTGCTAGCAGTGACAAAAGATCAGACTTACTATTGAAGCTATGTACTACCAAATCACATATAAAGTAATACTTAATGCTTAATCAATGAGCCATAAAATTGCTAGGCTGTCTCCAAAGTTATCTTAATCTGCAGTTGTCCTGCTACCTTTCTGTCCTGGTTTCAGCTGAGATAGAGTTAATTTTTTTTTACCTAGTAGCTGGTATAGTGCTGTGTTTTGGATTTAGTGTAAGAATCATGTTGGTAACACACTGATGTTTTAGTTGTTGCTAAGTAGTGCTTACACTAGTCAAGGACTTTTCAGCTTCCCAGGCTCTGCCAGGTGCACAAGAAGCTGGGAGGGCGCAAAGCCAGGACAGCTGACCCAAACTGACCAAAGGGATATTCCATACCATATGACGTCATGCTCAGTATATAAACTGGGGGGGGTTGGCCGGGGGGCAGCAATCGCTGCTCGGGGACTGGCTGGGCATCAGTCAGCAGATAAGCATCACTTATTTTGTATATTCTTTTATCATTATTATTATTTTCCCTTCCTTTTCTGTCCTATTAAACAGGTTTTATCTCAACCCATGAATTTTACTTTTTTTTCCTGACTCTCCCCCCCATCCCACTGGCGCAGGAGGGAGTGAGCACATGGCTGCGTGGTGTTTAGCTGCCTGCTGGGTTAAACCACAACAGTCCTTTTTGGTGATCCAAATCCAAAACACAGCACTATACCAGCTACTAGGAAAAAAAAATTAATTCTATCCCAGCCAAAACCAGGACACTTCCCTTTCTCTCCTTTCCCCTTTGCAGACACTTACCTTTCTGATTCATGGATCAGTTCCTCAACCTTCTTCATTACCTTCTTCATTCTCCTACTCATCATGCACCTCAACTTTTGTTCTTTCAGACTTCACTTTAAACATAACTAATCCACAAATAGAAACACTTCTCCAGAAATATTTCTTCAAAACACATGGAAGTTCTATTTCTCTTCACACATATGCAGGCTTCTGTGCTCAAAAACTCCTTCCACTCCCCATCTGTAGTCTTTTCCAACTCAAACCCACCTGTATTTGTCTATAGAGAGAAAGAATAAAAAAATACTGCTGCTAAGAGTTTGCAAGAAATTTTATAAGCTTACTCTCTTCCTAACACAGAGGAACATCTGCACTTAGAGGAGTTTCACCCAGTCACTTGCTTTCTATAAGCTTCAACTACTTGAGGAAATGAACTATAAAAATACATGCAAAGAGCGTTATGACAATTCCTGTCACTACCTGTTGTGAAATCAAGAAACAGATAAGAAAGAGAAGTAAGTAGGATCTTTTATAATGAAATGGCTGAAGGAAAAGGTGACTTTGGCTCCAAACATTGTCATGCCACCATTTTTTACTAAAGTACATTAAAAGTGTGTGTGGCTGGAAAGATTCTATTAGTATTCTTTTGAAAAGATGTGTGTGTCCATGTCAGGCAAAACTCAGCTGTAGCACCAAAGCTAAGTCTACTTCAGTGTTTAAGGTCACACTAACATTTTAATTTAGGAGGTGATATACTACTTAAGATCTAAACCCAGCTAAATCTTACATAGAAACTTAGCTGAATTTCAGTAACTGAAAGCATTCATGCATTTGACACGATCTTTTCTGCCATGGATTTGGAATTTCCTCACACATTGTAAATTCTCAGGTCTTTATTACCCATTAGTAGAGTCAAACTTGGAAATACATGTCACATGGATTTTTTTCTGTTCTGTAGTAGAACAGAGCACAGAGAAAGAATAATTTGTACTGAATCAGACAATTTTCAGAACTGTTGTTAAAGGAAAAAAAGTAATAGTTGATAAGACTCAAATAATGTTGTATGTTCTTTTGGATTATTCATCCTTTTCCTACGCTCTTAAAGCAAGTTATGTTTTTTGTTGTTTAAAGAGAGGTTCTTTCAAAAGGAAAAGGTGAAATGTTTAATTTCCAGATGCATAAATAAAGATTTTATCACATACTAAATAGTATATTTTTCTGTGAAAATAACAGAACAGAATATTTCAGAACAGATGAATTCTATGTTTCAAAATACACCATCTTCCTCCTATTTATTCTAGCTAAAACAGTGCATTGGATTTGATCTAATTTTGAGACTCTAAAATGGTTTTAAAAATCCTGCAGCTCAGTTTCCAGATATTTTACTATTTATTGGAAGAAAAAGGAACATGAAAAATGACAAAAATTCCTAACAACAACAACAAACCAAAAAACAACCCTCCTCCGACTCTTTACCTAAGTTTTCAATGCACGTCTGAAGAAAGACGTCGTCCAAAATCTTCAGATTGGCTCTCTGGACAGAGATGAATGGTACACTTTTGCTTTTCTTGTCTACCATTAACTCCAGTAATAGCAAGAGAACTCTGTAAAGAGCCTGTCAAATTTGTCAGATTTATAATGCTATTGTTTAGATTTCAGGCTCTGCCTGACTTTAAAGCGGAGGAAGCTAAGGTACCTTCAGAAGTCAGCGTTGCAGGTTTTTTCATCATACACAGACGTGCCAACTACAAAGACTGTACAAATTATTTTTTTTTTAAGCAGAATTTATAACCCCTGAAATGGAGCTCCATGTCTCATTCTCTTACAAAAAGACAGCTATATGCAAAGCAGTCCAGAGCAGGCAGTTCCTGCCTGTTTCCAAAACAGATTACACTTTCAACTTAGCATGCTGTCCCTCCCATTTCCCCTCTATTCCAAGTAAACCTTGAGATCTTTCCCATATTGCTGTAGTACGGTGTCGTGGTTTAGCCCCAGTCGGCAACTAAGCACCACACAGCCGCTCGCTCACCCTCCCCCTCCCCGGTGGGATGGGGGAGAGAATCGGAAGGGCAAGAGTAAGAAAACCCACGGGTTGAGATAAGAACAGTTTAATAATTGAAATAAAATAATAATAATAATAATAATAATAATAATAATAATAATAATAATTGTAATGAAAAGGAGAACGAGAGAGACAAACAAAACCCAGGGAAAAGAAAACAAGTGATGCAACCGCTCACCACCCGCCGACCGACACCCAGCCAGTCCCCGAGCAGCGATCGCTGCCCCCTGGCCAACTCCCCCCAGTTTATATACTGAGCATGACGTCATATGGTATGGAATCTGCCTTTGGTCAATTTGGATCAACTGTCTTGGCTGTGCCCCCTGCCAGCATGTGCACCTGGCAGAGCATGGGAAGCTGAAAAAGAAAGTCCTTGACTAGGGTAAGCACTACTTAGCAACAACTAAAACATCAGTGTGTTATCAGCATTCTTCTCATACTAAATCCAAAACACAGCACTATGCCAGCTACTAGGAAGAAAAGTAACTCTAACTCAGCTGAAACCAGGACATACGGGTCCATCATGATTACAGTAGTGCTAAGGACACAAGACAGATAACTTTTGTAATACAACGTAGTATCTTTTTTAAGACCAGCTGGAGGAAAAAAAGACAAGTTTCTGAGCACAAAGGTAATTTTCAGATTTTCAGGTGAAATTTTTCCTACAGACAATTTCTTAAGATATTTAGGGCCCTTACTGAAATCTCTGGATCTTCTACATTAGAGATTTAATGATATCTGTGCCAGACATCAGCTCTCAAATTGTTGTATGTTACAGTATTTTTGGATCAAGGTATTTTTTAAATAGAGAAGAACAAAAGAGGTTATCATATCCTATATATTGAATCCTATAAAAGTACCAGATCCTGTTTGTTTGGGTTTCATTCTTCCTTCTCTAGGTTTCACATTGAAAAGAAATAGCCTCATTTCATGCCCTATCATGGGCAAAAATGTATTCGTGATGTAGCAATACTTTAACATCTTCTATAGACAGTTCTGTGTTTTCTTCAGAAGTTGCCTGTGAACTTCCCATTTCCTCCATGGAATCAATCTCCCAAGACTAGTCCATTCCTTGCCTTCCTCTCCTTCTTCAGCCAGTACTTCAGACTAAAATAACAATACTGTAAAATTACAAGATCAATAGGTTTCTGTAGCAATCTCTCTAAGTTGTTTGGAGTTAGAAGCCTTTGGCTCAGTCACTCTTCATGGTGAAATCTATCCTCAGTTTTCAAATTAATAGAGAGGCTGAATTCTTGTGTATATATATTATCTATTATCTAATTAGGATTATCTAATTGTCTAAAGTGACCCCAGTACCTCCCCTAGTTCTATCTGGAAAAAATCTTTACAGTAATTTATCTTAATAATGAAAATCTATTGTAATCTTAATTATAGATCGGTATCACTTCTCACAATATATAGGGCAAGAATGGGTTGATGGATTACTGACAATTAAGATCTTACTATCAATTAACATTACTCAGGCAAAGACCTCAGTTTGAGGCTTACACCCTGTAATAAGCTATTTGTCACATAAAAATAGATTAATATCTCAATATTAATCATCATCCTATGTTTTATATTTGCTCATTTATTAAATCATAGTGCACGGTCCTAAAATAGAGGCTCATTGAACTTCCCTTTAAGTTTTTATTGTTAGGTAAAGTATTGACATATTTAATAACAATATTAATGTCCTGTTCTATTTCTACAAAATAAGATAACATAGCAGCGATGTGTTACTCATCATTGTAATAAAAGGAAACTTTATGGATATTCACTATGAGTCAACCAGGAGTTCAGGTCATCATTTGTGGATTAAACCTGAAGCAACTGTGGAGACAAATGCCTGCTGGTCCAGACATTGGACTGTAGGTACATAAAGGTTTTAGATTAGAACATTTACAATTCCTGTCTGCAATGGCACTTTATGCTGCATTCTTCTGTTGCTTTTATTCCTGTTTTATTTTGTAATGCTAGTAAGTAAAACAAGTTGCTCATGACAGTGTAGTCAAGGTTCCTCTGAATTTTGCTACTAATCTTTTAAATTACTTTAGTTGCAAACACAGGTACTCAACCTAGACATGTTACTCACATATCACTCAGAGATGGCTCAAAATTATTAACGTATATTCAGAGTTGTTATCAGTGAGGTGCTCAGAAGAACCACCGCTGCGATCTGCCAAGGTAGTAACATCCCTACTAGGCAGCAGGTTTTTCTGATAGTCATCTGGTGCCAGCACTTTAGGACTGTTCTGAGACACTGCCAGACAAAAGAATTTAACGGGTTTACTCTGCTCTTCTAAGAAGACTGCAAACTAGCTCAATATGCTGGAGGAAGGAAGTCAGAAAAAATTCAGGACTAAAATACTCCTAGACAGATGAATAAATTCATACCCAGCTATTAAAAACACAAATTTTCCTGAGGGAAGTCAGCAGGAAAAGAAAGCACAGGACACAGGAACCCATGGGATCATGTGCAAAATTCTAAGCCTGTCAGGTTCACTCTTATGATCGTAATACCTCAGGTATGATAAAGATACATAAATATTGATATTTTAAAATCCTCCTTTCTCTGTTTTTTATTCCTACTGTTAAATAAAATACATTTTCAAGTCAGCTGTCAGTCACTATCCCACTAGTCACAGTTATCTCAAGGGATGAGGCACAGATTCCTAAAATACTCACACCCTCAAGGAAGTAAACAATTGGTTCAGATGGGCATGCATTCATGAATTGCAGCGTGAAGGAACAAACTGCAAGATTTCACTCCAGTGAAAGGACAAAAAAATACGGTTAAGACTGTAAAAGCAACAAGAAAAATGCTGGAATGAAAACTAAAAAATATTATTGGATTTCATTAGTTTTCTTCCAATACACATCATTTGATAAGTGCTTTCTTTTTCTTACCTATGTCACATATTGTTTGGAAAGTTAAGCAAGAAAAAGGTAAAATGTACTGCTAACTTTCATTATTGACATGCCTATTAAAATAATTGTGTATAAAATGTTACCCAGTAAATATACTCTATTTCCCCTATATTACACCTTCTTTATCAGCATCTTAGGTGCTTTTAATTTTATGCACGGATCTCAAAAGATTCAGAACTCGTACAATGAAGTGCAGAATCGTGGCTTATCTTAACAGTTAACTGCAAGTTATATGTTTGTACATGTGCATGTGTGAATTACTGTCTCTCTAAGAATGTTTCTCCCAGTTATAAGCAAAAAAACTTTTGCCAATTAAAGAACACATTATATAGTAGATGTCTTCAGCTGCTACCTTCCCTTCAAAATTTCTCTTATAAACCACTTTTTTTTTTCTTACTGAGAAAGATATAATGCTAGATAATTAACTGAACACAGAAAAAGATATATGAACATTGGAAGTACAATTGGACAGAGAACATTTTTAGAAAAAAATGAAGAGAGAAAGGTAAAAATTCATCAATTACTGAAAAAAAAGTGCTTAATTCATAGATCAATAATAAAGTTATGTTCCTTTAGAATTTAGTAGTACACTGTTGTACTGGGTTTGGCTGGGAAAGAGATCATTTTCTTCATAGTAGCTTGTATGGTGCTGTTTTGGATTTGTGATGAACACGGTGTTGATAACACAGGGCTGTTTTAGTTGCTGCTGAGCAGTCCTTACAAAGAGTCAAGGCCTTCTCTGTTTCTCACACCACCCCACCAGCGAGTAGGCTGGAGGTGCACAAGAAGCTGGGAGGGGACACAGCCGGGACAGCTGACCCCAATGACCAAAGGGATGTCCCACACCGTATGATGTCATGCTCAGCAATAAAAGCTGGGAAGAGAGAGGAAGGGGAGGATGTTCAGAGTTATGGCATTTGTCTTCCCAAGTAAGCATTACATGTGATGGAGTCCTGCCTTCCTGGAACTGGCTGAATATCTGCCTGCCGATGGGAAGCAGTGATTTAATTCCTTGTTTTGCTTTGCTTGCATGCACAGCTTTTGCTTTACCTATTGTCCTGGTTTCAGCTTGGATAGAGTTAATTTTCTTCCTAGTAGCTGGAATAGTGCTGTGTTTTGGATTTAGGATAAGAATAATGCTGATAACACACTGATGTTTTAGTTGTTGCTAAGTAGTGTTTATACTAGTCAAGAACGTTTGCAACTTCCCATGCCCTGCCAGGTGCACAAGAAGCTGGGAGGGGGCACAGCCAGGACAGCTGACCCAAACTGACCAAAGGGATATCCCATAGCATATGACATCATGCTCAGTATATAAACTGGGGGGGGTTGGCCAGGGGGCAGCAATCGCTGCTCGGGGACTGGCTGGGCATCAGTCAGCAGGTGGTAAGCAATTGCCTTGTGCATCACTTGTTTTGCATATTCTTTTATCATTATTGTTATTACTATTATTACTTTCTCTCCCTCTGCTATCTTATTAAACTGCCTTTATCTCAACCCACAGGTTTTACTTTTTTTTCCGATTCTCTCCCCCATCCCACTGGGCGGGGGAAGGGTGGGCGAGCAGCTGTGGGGTGCTTAGGTTGTCAACTGGAGTTAAACCACAAGACCTATTAAAATGTCTTTATCTCAACCCACAAGTTTTCACCCTTTTACCCTTCTGTTTCTCTTCCTCATCCTGCTGTGGGGGAGTGAGTGAGCGGCTGGGGGGACTTAGCTGCCTCCTGGAGTTAAACCATGACAATTGCCCTTTAAAGCAATGATACTAAAAACTGAGACCACATTGTAGTCAGGCTGGCAATCTGAAAGCTAAGGAGTTTAATATAGTTAGGGCATTTGCCTCTTTTTTTTTTTTTATTTGTCTGTAAAGCAGTCTTGTTTCTGTAACTAGAAAAATGAGCAGCTGAGAGACATGTTTAGAGGGCCAAGTGCTCACTCTTTCAAGAACAGCTGGTGTACAAGCAAATTATAAAGAATGGAAGAAAATTACAATTTTTATGTACTTTACCATTCTCTAATCCAGAAATATTTAATATTTGGTCTGTCAAGATCCTGTGGGACTATAGTACTTACTATATGTCTGCAGACTCAAGGAAACATTTCAACACAGTTTGTTTCTATCCCTTGTGTCATCTCAAATAACACAGGAGTCAAAAACACACGTTTTTCTTTCCTGATTTTTTTGGGGAATGAGAAGGGACTGGTTTTGGAGTTTGGGAGCTAAGGAGGGTGGGATGCAATTACCTTGCAGAAACTCTGCAAATACCTCATCCAATACTGCAATACACCATCTTTCCAAAGAGGGGCACGTTTCAGAGGCAGGAGGTCAGCTTAAAGAGGAAACAATAGAATAGAAGCAATTTCTTGACCATACAGAATTGTTTAGCTAAAAAGCACCAAAGCTGTTTCACAAGTATACATTGAGAAGCAGCAGGATGCTACATCTCTGTACTGATTTAAAGGGACTAGACGTGTGCAGAGTCAAAGGACATATCTACACAAAATGATTAAAGGCAGGCTTAGCCACCCTTTGACCATGTCCCGAGTATTCTTCATGGCAGTTGCTGCAACCTCAAAACCATACAGATATGTAACTGCACAGTGATGAAACTGATACGCCCTGCTGAGGTCACAGTGTTGTTCTCACACAGCAATATTGTTACCAGGTAAGAGCTGTCTGACTTCTAGACAGCTGAGACCATGGACAGCATATCATGGATCTTTCTGCACCCATCAGACCATCAACAGAGCCTACATCATTCTGAATTTAAAATATTCAAATATTCAGAACACATCAAGATTTGGAAATTATCAGTTACAATTTACAAAAGAAAAGGAATAGAATAACAAAAATAAAAAATAAATTAAAATTAATTCTGACATGATACAAAAGGACAATCGATATCTGTTAATATCATGCCATTATTGCAAAAGAGAAGTTGAAAACAAAAAATGTTACATAAAAGTAATTTTGTCTACCAACCTTCCTTTGTTTTCAGGTATACTAGATTTTCAAGGTGGAACATGCACACTAATTTGGGTGTCCTATTACATGTAGTATTACCTTCTTCGTTTTCATCTGTGTCCTGGTTTTCAGCTGAGTTAGAGTTACTTTTCTT
>VYZW01024201.1:0-23197 GCA_013401315.1 Balaeniceps rex
TAA
Organism: Balaeniceps rex; assembly: GCA_013401315.1. Lineage (NCBI taxonomy): Eukaryota > Metazoa > Chordata > Aves > Pelecaniformes > Balaenicipitidae > Balaeniceps > Balaeniceps rex. Next base: position 4 of record VYZW01024201.1, read on the forward strand.
CTGCCCAATAAGAGTCTTTCCTGTAACGCTAGCTCACTTTGAAAAAAACACTTTGCTTTCGAAACAGAATGTCGTGGAGAGAAAATGTTTGGCAAAGACAAGAGGAGGCAACAGTTGTTGCAATGCAATCCCCACCCGCTGGAAAAAAGAGGATGACCAATATTAGCCACACAACAAAGATATGAAAGCTATCAATAGCCCTATAAATTTTTTTTTTGTAGCCCTGTAGTCCATCTCAGACCTCAAGTGAACCAATGCTGTCAAACCAATTCCTAATTTATGCATCCACATTAGTCTTTAAAAAGAAAACAAATCTGAAACAATATCAGTCTCCTCTCTCAAAAGAGAAATGAACGTCACACTGGTTCAGCTGGCTAACCATAGTTTGAATATAATGTGAAGCTAGGTCATCCTGTTTCCTCTGATCTTCTGTAATCTGCTGAGACTCCTTCTGCAGTCATGNGCTTCTGTAACCTGCTGAGACTCCTTCGGCAGTCATGAACCTGCAAAAGCTGTAAAACAATAAGTGAAATGGTTGTGTGGAATTCAGTTGTTAGAAAAAACTCTGATGAAGATACCAGGGCACCTTATTGCACGCTCTGTGCCCACCACCACCCAGAGAGTATCTTTACCTCAATTAAAAGGTGCTGTTGAGAGCAAAAATAGACATACCCACAAGCAAGTTTGGGTGGTTACTTTATGCAGCGAATTCTTGTATTAAACCATGGTGGCACAGAGTTCTGCACAAGCTAGCCAGCAAAGCTGCTGACAGGGTTGCTGGCAGAGTTGTGTAGCAGGTACTGAAAGATTTGCTGTTAACTCATGTTAGCAAGATTAGAGCTAGCTTGAAAATGTCTACCCATGCTACAGTTATACTGCTGCAAATCAGTGTGTCCTTATTCTAAAGCCATTACAAATGCAAGAGAAGCATATAAAGTTTTTTCTTCACTGCAGATCTGCAGATCTTACTGCAGATAAAACAGTCACACTGACAATATATGTATTATCTCAATCTGTGGGATAACATAATAAAACTTACTCTGTGGAAGCTGTTGTCCTGGTTTTGGCTGGGATAGAGTTAATTTTCTTCCTAGTAGCTGGTATAGTGCTGTGTTTTGGATTTAGCATGAGAATAATGCTGGTAACACACTGATGTTTTAGTTGTTGCTGAGCAGTGCTTACACTAGTCAAGGACTTTTCAGCTTCTCATACCACTCTGCCAGCGAGGAGGCTGGGGGTGCACAAGTTGGGAGGGGACACAGCTGGGACAGCTGACGCCAACTGACAAAAGGGGTATTCCATACCATATGACATCATGCTCAGCATATAAAGCTGGGGGAAGAAGAAGGAAGGGGGGGACATTCGGAGTTATGGTGTTTGTCTTCCCAAGTAACCATTACGCATGATGGAGCCCTGCTTTCCTGGAGATGGCTGAACACCTGCCTGCCGATGGGAAGTAGTGAATGAATTCCTTGATTTGCTTTGCTTGCATGCATGCCTTTTGCTTTACCTATTACACTGTCTTTATCTCAAACCATGAGTTTTCTCACTTTTACTCTTCTGATTCTCTCCGCCATCCCACCGGGGGGGAGTGAGCAAGCGGCTGTGTGGTGCTTAGTTTCCGGCTGGGGTTAAACCACACCAGATGTCAAGTGAAAACACAATTCCTCACCCCATCCCCACGCAAGGTGATTGCCTACGGTAAGAGAAAAATGTATAGCATTTGTGTTATAGATAGATATTGAAACAAATAGAAAACTGAACTCCAGCTTTTTTCTCCTCAACCAGGGTATCATTAATAATTTTTCTGAATCTAGACTGAAGCTGCAGTGTTCCAGTGGAGCAAGGAGGAGTTAAGTAAATGCTAAGTGGATAACATGAGTCAAGGACGTTGGAGAAAGTAGCAAACATGCCCTTATCAGTCAGTCATTCCAGAAGCTGAGCTGTTCAGCCTACACATTCATTTCAGATCTGCTTCTATCGTGGATTAGAGGCTGAGCAAGCAAGACAGCTCTCTTAAGTATGGTGAGTTGGCTGATGAGGACAGTAGGAAGCATCCTTCTTCCTACTTATGTATTCACAACCCTTATTAATGTCAGCACTTTGCAGTAGATAAGTCACTAATTCAATTAATCCTAAAGAAGTGTTTCCATTTTTGCTTTAAACTGACATTGACTGGACCTTCAGTGAAGCGATAAAGTATCTGTTATTAAACCCAGCCCGTATCTGGTGAAGATGCTGAGAAGCGGAAAAGAAGACAATTCTAGAATATTTATGGTGTGAAAGAGGTAAAGAGCATTCTGTGTAGAAAACAACCTTTATTTTCTGAGTATCTGTTTCAGCTTTGTTTACATGGATACGTTTAACAGGTTTATTCGGGGATGTTTAATCATGCGTTAAAGCTCATTGGATTTGCTGCTCATACTGCAAGATTTTTCAGAAGCATCTAACTTTCGTCATGCATTGCACCAGGTGAGGAGTGTAGGCAAGTAACACCAGGATTTAGACTAAGGTTTTTACTGAATTCAGTAGGAACCATCCTAATGACTGGGCTGTGGAGTAGGTATGAAGGATACTCCACCAACTGGCACTTCAAGATGTCAGTGCCTTGAAGTCTGAGGCACTTCAGACTTCATTCAGTTTTGTCCCAGAAATGGTATGTTTTAGAGCATTTGAACTGCTCAAATAAACCACTTATTTTTCCCATTTGCAAAAAAAAAATACAACAAGTGAAGCACTTTCTGGTCTCTTCCTTCAGCTGCTGTGTGACCTCATTATCACAGCATCACTGAACACGCTAATAACATTTCTTATCTCTCTGCTGGTGGAAGAATCCTGACACAGGTTAAAGCACCAATGTCTCCACTGTGCAAGAACTGCTATTATTTCAGAGGAGTGCAAGAGAAAGTGTGGAAAGCTCAGATCTAACATGTACCTTATTTGATCTAAACATTAGGCAACTAACAGAACAGGAAAGAGAGTCTGGCCCTGGTGTCCCCTGAAGTATGGAGCCTCATATTTTGAAATCGAAAACCTTGCTCCCTGCTGCCACAGCCTCCTTACAAATCAACTGCAGACACTACATATGCTTGCAACAGTTCATATAACTCTTAGCAGTCTTGTACTTAACATTCTGCTATTCTCCAAGGCTTAGTCAAATGTGGATTTCTGCTTTCCGGCTGCTGTCATGCTTTTGGAGTCAGTGCTTCTACACTAAGTTAAAATAAGAATATATTCTTACTTTATTGTTGGAAGAATATACTTCTTTCAAAAGCTGATGTCCAGGTTTGAACCCAATTAATCAATTAAAAAAACTTTTGCATGGAGTTTTAAAAACCTCTTTAATGAGGATGGAAACACAAAATTTCTGGTCTAGCTATTACCTCTGTTGATTTAGATTTCACTTTGAAGTCATGGATGGTGAAAGAGGGTGTCGTCTTCAACTAGCAAAGGCATCTGCAAAGTCAAGGTTTGTTCAAGAGCCTTACATCTGAGTTCCTGATACAAGAGCAGAGGTATGACACAAGTCAATCAGATGTACTGACTTTTAATATTAATTCTGAGCTGGAGAGGTCTCATTTCTTTCTAGATTAACAATTCTGAGCCTCCTCTCTCCCCTTTCCACATTAGGTGTGTTCTTGCTGATGGACATTTTAAATAGAAGTGAGGAAAAAGACGTGATTGATTAATCAGCAGACACTTGTGTTTTTCAATTTCCTCTCATTTTGATGGAGAGCTCCAAACATCACACTAAGGGATTATGTTAGACTGAGAAAATTTTGTTCAGGACTACAGTCAAACCACCTCAAATATTTAATTTTTCCAGTGAGCCAGGCAGATGAGCTCCCTAGAGAGCAGTGGTCAACTCCCTACAGCACAGCATTTCTGCATAAAGGCATCTGGGGCATCCTCAGAAGCAGGAGGGGCCACCATGCTAGACTGGGGCCGGGGGGGAAGTGGAGTTGCATCAATGCTGTTGCATAAATAACTCCTGTGACCCAGAGCTCCCCCACCACCCTGGGCGGTGCCAATGAGGAAGCTACATCCTTTTCTGCAGGGCTGCAAATCTTCACCTATTTAGGCATTTACAAAACACAGGCTTTAACAGCCCTTAGGTTTCTCTGGGATTAGGTGGTGGCTCAGCAGAGTCACAGGGCTCTCAATTGCTTTTGCAGGTGTCTGAGTTTGAAGTCTGGTAGCACTAACATGCCCAAACCCATCTTGGATCATATCAAGGGGGCCCATTTTTTTTCAGCTTGCTGCTGAACAAGAACAACCAAATCCATCTCCTTCCCCTCCAAAACACTGAGTAATTTAAGAGATGCCAGTGGGAGGAACTAGCAAATTCTTCATTTTGGGTTGTTGCTATAGCAATGCACTCAATATTTACACCAATGAGCTGAAGGTGAACTCTGTTATGTTGTTTATCCCCTTGTAGATTGGCCAGCCATCACAAAGCAATATCTCATCCACTGGAGTGTAAAGAAAATAATCTTGTTACTACCTGAAAAGTTAAGGACACTTCAGAAAAAGCTGAAGAAGGCTAATGTGTTAGTAAGTGTTCTTTTGTATACAGCAGCTGAAAGAAGCCCATGATGAATATTAACAAAAAATAATTTGTTGGTACTTTAGTTACAATGAAAGAATGAAAGACAGTAGGTGTTAATAATGCAGAAACTTCCAACTATGTATGCACAGAGTTTCCACAAACCTGGCTGACTTTTTTTCAGTAAAGCTTTGTTATGTTTCATCTCCACTGAGGTAGCTCTATTGATAGCTTACGTGTTAGTGATGTGATAGCTACAAAACTGCATGCAGTTCTGCAGACAGTTGAAAATGATTTTGCTTTACTCCCTTTAGACTTCTCATCTTACTAAAGAATATCTATGCATAGTAGTTACACCTATGATGGAGTGCAGTCCTGATGCAACTAAGCAGACTTGTTTTCAATTCCTGATATTTATCTGGAGAAATATTTCATTCTGGCTTGAATTTTATTATGAAACTTGGTGGGAAAGTTGGTGTTAGAATGAGAAACAATGCAAATTATTTGAGAGACAATAAAATGGAATAAGGTGTGAGGAGACTATTTCGATAGATACTCAAAATGAAGTAGCACATGAGTCTCACCCCTGAAAAAATAAAAGTTCTCGGAACGTTTCTTTCAGAACATACAGTGGAGCACTGTTACATCTCTATTGTGAAAAGAAGCTTAAACTAAAATAGTTGTTTTTGCTGTGCACTAGTGAATGATACGTCGCAAACTCTGCTGCAGAATGTTTGTAGAGAAGGTCACTTCACACACACTCCTTTGGGGATATAGACCCCATTCTCATACTTCATATCTTGTTTGGATCAGTGACAATAAGCACTCTGTCCATCCCTGTTTGAGAGCCTATGAAACTCTTTCACAATACCAGGAAACAGCCTACTTTCAGGTTTGCAAGATTGAAGAGTAAGTCTTATTTGGTGTAGTGAGGTGCAGCAAAAAGGTAATTTGTCTTAATACTCAAAAGCAAGTAATACAATGAGCCACAGTTACCCACTGTTTGTATATAACTTTTTGGGGGATCAGGAATGGAAATTCATCCCTGGGATACAGGCAAGTTTGAACCCCATGGCCTGATGCTCTAGTGTCTGTGTTATGCTTAACAAAAGTATCAGTGCCTGTGGTTTTAAAAGGAACCAGCCACAGCTGCATTTTATGAGCTGTGTATTCTAGTTGGTGTCTTAGACACAGTAAAAATAATGTCCAGACAGGGGCCCTGAGGAGAGATGCAGAGGAACATCTAGGATCTGTACACCTAGGACTACATCTTGAGAGCATCAAGTGACTCTCAGTGGGGCAACTCTGGACATGCTTACAAGAACTATGGTACCTGGAGAACACCCCCATCCAGCTGGCTTTGGGTTCCCTGGGTTAGGCAGCAGCTGAGAAAACACTTTCTGCCAGTTTGGGGACAGCAGCGTAAATACATCCTCTTCTCGGCAAGGATGTACAAGTGAACAGTTTTGACTCTAGTGTGCCACCAGCCACTCACCAGTTTCCCCACCTGAGAGACCGTTGCTCTCCACAGGTTGAGCTCATCGCTCCCCTAAACTAGCCCAGTCAGGAATAACCAAATCACCAGAGACCTCCCATTTGAACCAATCCTGCTGGTTTTTGCTTAGATGGGTTAGGACAGGCTTATACAAACAACTCTGCTAACAGGTAGGTGTCAGGGGTCAGTGCGAGCCACTGGGCAGAGGCCAGGTGGGGCAGTGAGTGCCCACAAGCCAGCAGGACTGTACTCTCCTCTCCCGTGAGGCGCAGCATCACCATGTCCCAGTAAGCCAAGCTTAAGGAGGGCTGGTACCAGGGCTGGGGCCAAGGGTTGGTCCCAGTCCAGCAATCACCAGGTAAAGCTGCAGCCACAAGAGAGTTCCCGAGGCAGGCTGGGAAATTAATATGGCAAGACAAAGTCTTGGTCAGCAATGCAAAGGCAGGGCACAGACATGCCTGCAAGAAAGCATGGGGAAGGTCTGCTGACAAGCAGCAGAGAGAGCAGCTCTTTCTGCTGGCATAGCTGCAACAAGAACTGGTCGTGGTCAAATCTGAGGTCTTGAACTAACCTGACCTTCCTTCCCAAGCAGATACAGCCTGAGGGACACATATCTCTTTCTTGTTAGAGCACTCTGATGAGTAAGCAGAAGGCAAAAGGACTCTGCTGTGCAGCAGGATCCATTACAGAATGGATTTCCTTTGCCCAACTCTGCTCCTCCCTGGTAAATTCTTCCCCAGATTGAGCTCTCAGTTAGAAAGCAAGGGGAGAAACTTACAGTGTTCCCTATAATAGTGAGGAGTGAAGGGTTTAACTTCTGCCTTGACAGGGTATGTAGAGGAGCGTTTTCACACATGGAAAATTGTGCTCCAAGTGAGAAGAGTTTCAAAGATTAATAGCTGATTTTTGCTGATTGCCTGTTCCACTAGGCAGACTCCTGATCTCCCATTTAAGAACATATTAGCTGCTGCTTTATCACAGACTTCTTCCCACACAGTGAATTCTCATCAGCTCACAGAAGCAATATGTTCTTCCTCAAGTCTATTCTTTTTAATGATTTTTAATAGGCTTTTCTTCTTTGCCCAAACCTCATCCCCATTGCCTCCTCAGCAAGCTGTATCAAGGTAAAAAGGAGTTTCCCTTTCAAATTAATTCAGTTAGCACAAACTTCTGAAAACTGGAAGTACCAAAATCAATTTGGACCTTATACAACATTTACAGTATTAGATACGGTGTATGGTTTGTCAGCAATGCTCAGACATGTATTTCCATGCCTCTGCACACAGACCATAATCCTTGTGAAAGTACAGATGAGATCCTGTCTTGGAACACTAACATCCATATTACTCTCTGGAAAAGAAGAGAATATGAGACTGTAAAGGATTGAGTGCTGTTTCACTTGCAGGAAGCCTCTGCTGAATTACAACTCATTACAACATACCCTCAGTCTGTGCCATTTAGATGAAACCCACTTGTTGTTCCTGTTCTTCTATATATTCATTTTTATCCTTGTTCTTGCTTCATTTTCAGTAATGATACATTACTATCCACTTATGTGTTCTTCTTCTATTGAAAAAGAACTATTGAACTTCATAAGATCTGACTTAGATAATCACTCTGTTATACTTTATATAACAGCCCAAAGACACAGGCTAACTTAAGTGGATACAATGCTATATAGTCTTGTTGGACAGAAAAAGATTAAAAATCACCCAGTCTTCTGTTGCACCAGGAAGGTTGTCATGACCAAATCTGCTTCATTTTCAATCTTCTATCTCTCGGTGCTCCCCACTGGCCCCATGGAGGAGCAGGAGCTCTCTAAGCCTCTAATCCCACCTCACTGGCCTCACTCAAATCCTGCCTCGTAATTCCCCTCAGAAGCAGTGGCCCTTCAATACACAAGTGGGGATGAAGCTGTTGCCTTGTCTACTATTGTCTCACTTTTCCTGAGTAACTTTCTTCAACATGTCTATTTGTTATCTTGTCTTAGTCTCTACACATGAATTTTCAACTGGCTTTTGTTTATTTGGATGGCATTTTGCATACAGAGGTCTTGATTATGATGAGGATTTAGACAGTACCAAAAGAAAAAAAAAAAATCAATAAGAGGAAGGAAAATAAGGCATCTCTACCTGAGTGACTCCAGCTGTTGTCAGTATAGGATAACTCTTTAGCTCCAAAGTATGAGATTTGGTAGAAACATCTAACTATTTGGTTCACATTTTGTAAACACGAATTAATAAACTCAATGCCACAGCCACTATTAACTGCAGCTCTTGGCTTGATGTGAATGGAGATTAATCATGCTCTGTATACTCAGCTCAAACAGCTCAACACACTGAGTTATCAAGCAAAAGCACCTGATTAATATTCAGGAGGCTTCAGGTGGGTGAAGAGACTAGTACAATAACAACAACAACAAAGCAAAAATGGAAACACGTTTGTGTTAGCGACTCCCTCGCTGGTTGCAGCGCTCAGTGGGAGCAGGCTACTCACGGTGTCAAGGACTGCTTATTCAAATGTTTTTCTCCTATGGGATAACTAGTTCTGTAAATATGGATCTGTCAAGAGAGTATAGGTGCACAGGGAAGTATAATGCAGCATCTTCTATGCTTGTCTGTTAGAAGAACCCTTGACCTTTCAGTATAGTTAAACAGAACACACGCATCCTACTAATACCTGTGTCAGCTATGGAAACAGTAAGAAAGTGTCAGTATAGTTAGGTGGTTGGGTTTTGTCTTGAATCTGCCACTAATTTGCTCTGTTGTCTAAGAAAAAGAACCATCATTTCTTCAGTTATAAAAAGAGCACCCAAGACTGTACTGTATTTCTGTTTTCTCTGTTTTGGTCAGTTTTAAAATGTCATCTTACCAGCCTTCAAGTGAAAAAATAGCAATGCTGTGAGCCACAAGGACCCCCAACTCAGCTTTAGTGATAGACTCAAAGTCAATGGAATGAAACAACAGAACAGAGAGAATTAAGGTACAAAAATATTCACGGAGTTACCAAACATCTCAACACTTTGTCAGCTCTTTACTCTCGTGTTTGTTATAGAAAGGGAGAGAAATTTATATTTTTTTTCTTTTTAGTTCCATGTTCCAGTTCTTTTAAGTTTTGGCTTGTGACTCGTTTGTCTTTGCCAACAGGCTGCCTAGCTCAGTTGCTGTTGATGAAGATATTAGGGTGATTAAATACTTCTTTGTATTGATTTAAGCTCTGTTTTGTTTTGAGCTCAGGCAAGCAAACACGCTGTAGTATAAGTTATAGACAAGAGAAAAAAAATTTTTTTTATAGGGTGTGTGGCTGGATTTACTGGGGAACGTAGCTCTGTCTCCGTTAACAGAGGCTGATCCAACATATACTCTGGATTATTTGATGGAAATCAAGTATTACATTTTAGTCCTTTCCCCTAAATTCTTCAGCTTTTAGTTGGATTTCAGCACTGACATACAGTCTTAACCTTCATCTCACTGAAGTCAAAGGGAATTCAGTCACCAGCCAGAAACTGGGGAAAAAAGAGGAGAATACAAGAAGCTAGAACAACACTGAAACAGTAAATAGAATTAAAACATGTTCAACACATTCTGTAGGTTAATATACACAGTAAATCACAAACGGACTGCCTTTGCACCCTCCTAACAACAGGACTGTATTGGAGAACACTGTAAAAGAGTAAATTGTTTCCAGTAAGGGTTGTTTTCAAGCCCCATGACTAAGTGCTCAGAGAACGGATTACATGTTGAGAGATTAGCAGAGGTCTGGTCTACCAGCTAAGACAGAAATGCTACAGGAGAGATACTCAACACCTTCCAAAGATAAGTGAATATAAGAAAATTTTCTAAATGACACATGAGAAATGTGATACACCAGCACCACTCAAAATTGCCTTTTTCAGCAACATTTTTGTGGAGTGGTATTTTAGGTGTGTCTTAATCTTTTAGAGACCTAGGTCCATTTTCAAATTTCCCTTAAACTGGCAGTAGAGCCATCTCAAAGAACCTAGAAGCCTAACTCTTACTGTGTTTTTGAAGAAAATATGCCAAGTGTACTTCTGCACCTTTAGCTATATAGTACTCTGGTCATGTTCAGCTTAAGCTTAATTTAACTCAAGTATTAGGTCCCCAGAACATTAAGACACTACTGAAATATACACTTCCAAGATCAAAGCCAACTGCTTTATGATGAAATCATGAAGAAATGGAATCAAATGACAAAAACACCTTTTCCTCCTCTCGTACATATGTTGCCCACCTGCCCCCCTGCACTGAATACTTTGCCAATTATATTGGCATTTCATGTTCTTTTTTCTATGTGATTTGGCATTGCACTTTTCTGTTAGAGAGTTTTTTCCTATTTGGCCTAAAGGTGAGCCTTTGCCTGGGATCCATTTTATAGAATGAGCTCAATTCTGTAGACAGCTGGTGGATTATTGCCACTTTATTCTGCTACTGGGGCTAATCACGAAATGGTTATTGATCTGGATTTACAGCCTTGCAAAGAGTTTTATATAAGAAGAAGGTTAGCATTGTAAAAGTTATTTCCATCTATATTGAGAGAGTTAATTCCCACTCTGCAGCTGAGTTTTCCTCTCAAGTATGCTTCCATGGTAACATACACACAGCTGCTGCAATGGTGAAGTTAATCTCAGAAGTTAAGCTTTCCAGTCGCTAATGTTCTGCACCAAATCTTAGTTCTAGCCAGCTAAGTAACAATCAATAATGCTACTTGGTCCTCCACTCAACCTGGGCATGACTAGAGATTTAAGTCAATATGCTCTTTTGCTTTACAAGCTGGGTAAAGAAAGTGAACCTGAGATTGTAGTTAATATACATAAATAAAAAGAAGCAAATTAGAAAAGCTGCACAGTGTGGAGGGTAATTTAAAAAGCTATTACACATTGAAAGAATACAGTGCTCAAAACAGCTAAAAATATTTTCCTTGTTTGATTTTTTTCATTTGTTTAGGCAAAGCTTGTCTAACACACATTTAGCAAACAGAAAAGATGAGTTTTCAAATTGTGTTTCTGTCTTTGGTTGTCACAGAGCTGACTACATGCTCTGAATTGACATGTGTGTTCAATTTTCACTTGAAACACAATTCTACTAAGGTTTTGCTTAGGGTATTGTGAAAGCAGCCTGAGCTATTGATAGAAATACTTGGGGCATAGTTCCTTTCAGACATAGAGTAACTTCCCCTCTGACTTGGTTGTTGCAGTTTTGTGGCTGGCACAAATAGCATACAACCTCCCCAGCCATGGGGTTTGTTGGCAAAAACAGGGAAGTGCAGTGCTTTAGAGACCTCCTCCCTGACACCACTCTGGAGTAACCTGGAACCAGAGGGCCAAATGCATCCTCAAGCTGTTGCCCAGTCCCTGCTCCTGCTGCTGCAGGACTACTTAGATGCCACTCCAAACTTGTGAGGCCCTCTTGTACCCTGGTGTTTCTATGTGGGAAACTTCAAAAGCTCTCCAGCCAGTTATTTCAGTGCTGCTATATACCACTGTTAGAAAAATGTTTAATCCCCGTCCCCCTTGCCACAATTTAGATCCACTTCTCCTTTCCTAGCTTTTGTGGATATGGAGAACATATTTTTCCAGTTTGATCTGTCTCCTTGACAGTTGTTTTGTCACTCCTCAGTCTTCTCTTCTTAATGCCAACAGCTCTAGCTTTCTCTTATACAGAGGTACATGGAATCATGTCTTACAAACAAGCTCTTTGTTCTACATATACTTGCAAAACAAATGTCAGGATGTCCAAGTACATAGCATAAGTTATATAACACAACACATCCAGTATACAATGTGTCTACATTTACATTTTCTTGAAAATAACAGCCAAACAGAAAACTAGGAAAAAATCAAGGTTGCTTAGTGGGAAAGGTTTCCCTCTGAAGAAAAATTAAAGATTAAGAGGCTCACTCAGCATGATAATTTAACATATCATCCTTGAAGAATCAATGGGAGTGAAAGGTTCTTATCCCTGATACGTTTTTTTCGCAACTTTGTTTTTAATTTAGCAGTCTTCACACTTGAATTAAAAGGAAAATAATAATAAAAAAGGAAATACTTTCATGCACTATTAAAAAAGGTGATTTTTAAGATGTTGAGATCCTAGTAGCACATAATAGAAATAATATTTTACCGTCTTTGTGTTACTTTTACTTTCTGATCTATTTCCAGTTATATTCTGTTTCAAGTAGTACCTTTACAAAAGACCACTGTACAAGAGAGACTAGTATTAAGAAAAATATAGATTTCTAATTAATATAAACTTAAATACTCTAAGGGAAATTAGAATAAATAATACTTTTTAGCTAATGCACCACAGAAATATAATAAATATTCCAGGGGAGGGTCAGCAGTTCCAAAATTTGAGTTACAGTAGGTGGGTAATGTCTTGAAATAAGAAACTCTTAGTATTCACAGTGCTGTTCACAACCAGATATTAAAGCACATTCTGATATCAGCATTTGTGGAAAATTTCAGCCAACGTCTTGTTGCTCACATCAGGGTCATTCCTTTATACTGGGAAGACACCCACAACTTCTTTGCTGAGTACCTTTGATAATAAGTGAGCTAAATGATTTTAGTATTGAAAACAGAATATTCCATGAGGTCCCCCCTTGAGCATCAGTGTTGATGTAGAACATCCAGAAATAACTGGATATTATAACATATATTAAAAGCATTGGAGATGTTTTATAACTTTCAGTGAAAAATCTAATTTGTTAGACTACTTGCACATTTTATGCATTTAATATGCACTGTAAGTGGAGTCTATGATCAATTACAACTGCTTCCCAGCTAAGGAACTATACTCCCAGTACTAATATGAACACTTGTATTATGCAAAATGTGGTTTTTGTTTGCTCAAAAGCTTCCTAATTCTGGAGAATATCAGGTTAGCATTGATGTAGTTAGATCAGTTTAGGCTTGTAGCCTATAGGGAGCATGAGATTAGAGAATCTTCATGAAAACCTTATTCTTGAGGAAATTTCCCAACAACTTATAGGAACTCTGCTGCAGAATGAGAATCTCCAGAGGGGCATTTAGCAGCCTCTTTAGCCAAAAAAGCCTTTTCCTTCTTGCCTTACTGTAGATGGATTCCAAAATAAGCAGCAAATAGGAACTGCAACTGACAGGTTTTTTTCACTGCAACTCCCTTTTTCATATTCTAAACAAGTGCACAACAAGCCTGTGGTCCTACTGAAAGTAGGATATGACCAGGTTGTTTTAAGAACTATAAATAAGGATGAATTGGGTTTGAATTGACAATTTTTTTTCAGTTAGTCTTAACTTATAAGTACCTGATGTTATATAAATGTTGCCACTTCTTAATATGTATGTACGAGAGAGAAAACCGCTTGTCTGTTTTGGTTGCAAAGACAACCTTCCAAACATGAAGAGCTGCTATTTTGTCTTGGCCTGAAAAGCTCAGCTTTGGGCTACATGAACATTTTCCATTAACATCAGTGTGGCATTAACCTGCAAGTAAAGTCATAGCTAAGGGTCACATTTGCAAACAGATGAGACATACACTTATATGACCACTTCTGTTTGCAGGCAATATGAGTGTGAATCAGACAGTTGCATGTTTAGCAACCCAAATGAGCAAATGCTAGAAAATTTCCAGCCCATTTTCGCTCCCCAAACAGAGATTCTGATTGAAACACTATGTATACTAACAGATGAAAATTACTAATGCTTTATCATGTCCAACTTCCCATTGGCAGTGACTGGAATCAGCTGTGAATTAAGTTATTGCTATTCATATTGCTGTTCATGTCCTTCAGTCTCTGCAAATGCCTAAAGGGGCTTAGGGGAGTAAGGTGCTCTGCTGCCATGGTTGGGAAAATGGAACTGTACAGTCCTTTGAGAGTCTTTGTTTAGAGTAAAATGTTGATATATTCAGCCTGAAGTCATCCTTCACCATTACTTGTGCTTGTTAAGATGCTTTGTAAACAGTCTAAACTGATGTGCTAGTCTTCAATGTGATACAGAACTTTATTAAAGGTACATTTTGATGAGTGGAAGTAATTAAAGAAATCAGACTGAAACTTAAGACTTGTAGTATCATGTAGGGTCAGTTTAGCTTTATCTTTATTCCTGACGTAGCATATAGGAATAAATAAAGGTTGTTACTGAGCTAACTTCAGTTTAAAACCGTTAGAAACAGGTATTTACAAACCCTTTAAAATTATATGGTAGCTTATTCCTCTCGTTTTAAAATGTAACTGAAAAAGGACAAAAGACTAGGGAAGAAGATGACGAAAGACTCCAGGCTGGTTGACATAGCATCAGTACCTTTAAAAAATCTGTTATATGCAATCCAGTAAAGATCAAATAATGGTAATAAAGGACATGGGTCATTGTTTTCCCAAAGTTTCAGCAAATGGAGCCCATGTTTTTATCATCAAGTAATATTCTTTCTCTAGATTTTCATATTTCAGCATCACCAAAAAAAGGCTGTAGAATAACTACACATTAGCTGCACACATGATAATAATTTTTTCTATGAGCAGTAGTAACTATATAATGTTAATAGAGGCTATACAGTCAACAGTTTTTCTACATGTAGCTGTACAAACCACTAGTAAACACTGAAGTCCATTTATTTAAAGAATCAGTCTCCTCCCATCCCCTCACTTCAGTTCACCAAAACTTGCCTTGGATTTTGGATAATCTGAGATCATGCATTACGATTACAAAGGTAACTCATTTCAACCATATTTAACAGCTAAGCAGAAAAGCAATTTTTAAGGCTCTTGGTACATTATACTACTAATGGATTTTCATGATCATAGGTAGAAGTAATTGAATTTCCCAGTACAATTTAGAATTATAATAACCATATCAAAGAATAACCACCTAAAAATGAACAAAAATACATTACACACACACTCCTTTCATTTTTACCACTTTGATTAAGCCTTCTCCCTGCTGCTCCATTTATTTGGTCACTTAAAATTGTATGCTTATGTAAAAAAAGTATATATCCATTTACTGTAGTTAAATCTGTGTCAATTGTATAAAAGTGCTTAATAAAGGAAAGCAAAATAATCCTTGTGAAGTCATTATAAATTCCAGTAAGGAAAAAGATATCTTTAATTTCTCCTCTTTTGCTTCCTTCTTTCCTCCTTCCCAACCTTTCCTCCAGCAGCAGCACTCCAAAATACATTTCAGGCCCAAGAGAAAACATCGTCGTTTCCAGAACCATTTGATGTAATAAGCAAAAGTGGATAGAATAAGAAGAGAAGCATGCAATTTAATGCAGCTCTGACCAGCAAAGTGTCAGAGCAGAAGCTTAGAGGCTTATCAGTAATAGGAGTTAGAAGTTCTAGAGTTGTCTCATAGACAACATCATTGTGGTAGTGCGGTGGTCCTAATTATGTCCACAGTTTTAAAAGCAAAAGGAACATGTCATCAAATGACAAAAAAAAAAAATTAGTGCACACCTGTGATCTCTTCGCGGAGGTTCATTTTGTTCAGCCAGACTGAAGTATTACAAGCATCCATAATGCTATTTATAAAGTTGACTTTCAACATGCAATAATCCTTTACGGAACAGCTCCAGCAGATGTCTCTTCAAGTGGCTCTTTTACAAAATTTTTTTAGGAGACGTAGCAAAAAAACACGAGGTTTTCCAAACACTTACTGGAACATCAGAAACACGATCCATCAGTTTTCCACTTACTTGCTATGGGAAATGATGCTTGACCGGGCTTGAAAAATCAGTCTTTTAAGAGAGCCTCAAAACTTATAGGAGGAACTCAATAAAAAAGTTAGTCAATGAGGCATCTTTTTCTCATAGTGGAACATAAACCAGATAGAATCCAATCTCAGAATATTTCTCAAAGTAGTAGCTTTTTCCCTGCAGTAGTAGTAGTATTTCCCTGCAAGATAGTAGCTGTTTAATAGCCATCCTCTGGTGGTTTTCTCATTTGAGCTATCTGATGATACCAAATACTAGCAGGAAACATAGGTTTTATTAGGGTCCTTTTGTTGACAGCCAGTTCAGGGGTGATACAGTTTGAAAGCAGAACAATTATTTTCCAGCAGTTTGGGCATTCTGAAACGCAAGCTCATAATGTTAAAGGGGCAATCTTATGGAAATTTGAGTCTGAAATTTTAGGAAGAGCTGCAAAGTTGTAACTGGGGCTGGCAGCACTTCAGTAATTACTGAGCTTTTTCCTCCACTGCAGTCTTTTTTTTCAGCTTGCATCAGCATGCACCAGCCACAGTATTCCCATACTCTTTTGGCCAGTAGTTGAAAAAATAATTTTCTTTCTTTTCAGTTGTCCACCTGTGCATGGTCAGTGACTGAAATTCATTTGAAAAGGCAACTAGCATGTACAGGCAATGATCACGCATCAAAGTCATTGGTAAGGAAGCACAACAGGAACCAGTTCTCCCATCCTGATTTAAAAATCACAGCCATAAACTTGTGTATCAGACACCTCTTTCAGATAAGCAGCTCATGTGCTTCCCACATGGGAAGTTAGAGAAGCAGCCCAGAAGTGCTGGAAGAGAGTCCCCGCCCCTCCCCAAGTTGGCATGGAAAGAAGTTAGGATAGCATTTTCCTCCTCATTCCGGCTACTTTCTCTCTGATATATGAGAAAACACCCTCATTCCCACTCTGAGAAAGCAGGGAAACAAAGCAGCCGACCGCAGCCATCTGAGTGTAAGTGTTTTCCAGTGGAACAACGAGTCGCGTATTGTGGGCCTTGCGACTATTACCCAGGCAGGAGAAAAGGTGGTGAGCTAGGACAGCTGACTTGCTTAGAAAGATTTACCAGACTCCCATCTGCTGAGAGTGGCAGGCACCAGATAAAAGGAGAGCTGCTTTCTCCTTAAAATCCTTTCCAGTGGGATGCAGTTCAGCACGTCTTCTCACACAACCCTCATGTTGGCCTTTACCATATGAAGGGCCCAGGGGGCCATGGGCTGGTGGTGTCCAGGCGAGGTGACGGCATGGCAGGTGCCGGGGCAGGCTAGGCAGTCGGGGAGGCTGGTGGCCAGGACAGGACTGGGGCTGGGGCTGTGAGGCAGCTCCCAAGCATGAGGTGAAGCCCCCACCAAGGCCTCTCCCGGCTACTTCTCACCTGGCTCCTGACCGGCAGCTGCAGCCTAGGTCCCGCCACTGTGGGGAGGCAGAGCCCGCTGCTGCCTGCTGGGCCCTTTCCTGCCTCAGGAAGTCCAACCAACGGCGCGGTCACCTCGGTGCTGCTGCTGGTCCCTCCTGGATGAGTGCCTGTAGGAGTTCCCGGTGCGTAGCTCAGCTGGGGAAAAGAAATGTGACAGTACTGTGTAATTCGTAATGCCATGCCTTATGTCCAGCTCGAGCTAGAGCAATAAAAGACAACTGCTCTGAGGGACTGAGACAAAGGAGCAACAGTTTTATATTTAACTGAGAACCTAAAGAAAACAGGCTTGAAAAAGCTGTTTAGCAGGTGTCATCGAGCACTGCAGTTTGTGGTGTGTTAGCTAGACCTGTGTTTGCCAGCCTGTAACAGGCACAAGACAGGAGTGCATATCCAGAACAACGCCAGATGCAGACAAGCGGGCCCCGTCCTGCTGTGGATGTTCTACCGCCCCCTGGGATGTGCTGTAGGTCTGCAGCACCAGGGTGAAGCAGTAGCTGGAAAGTAAAACACCAGGATGGTTCAGCTATGGCCTCGCATTTCACAGTTAGGGCTGTGGCCAGCAGTGCAACTGTGATCGCTGTGGACATAAAACACAGAGCTTGTATTCCTTTCAAAACAAGGCATGTTAAATTAATCTGTTACAAAAAAACCCCAAACCCCAAAAAAACAAAACCACACATATACAAAAAAACCCTTCCTTTTTAAATAGCAGCCTCTATTTCTGTTTGCTGAGATGATTTTAAGCCAGCCAATTTAGGAAATGTGGGCACTTCAGCTGCAAACTTTGTTGACCAGCTTGTTGCCACAAAATCCATCAGAGATTTGTGCAGCCTGCACTGAGCCTCAGCAGCCACTGGGTGAGTGACTTGTGTGAAGGCTGTCACAACTCCAGTGATGTCTTTGGTGCAGGAAGAACATGCAGAGGACAGGAGTCTCACAGCAAGATTAAGATTTCATAGATTTAATTGTAGCTTCTGAGCGACACTTCACAAGAACTTATCAACTCGGTTGCTGATGGATTCATTTTAATCTCCCCTCCTGCTTTTCGACCTGTGTGATAAGGAGTAAATAATCCGTAGCCCTGAATGACAACTGACACTGTCATGGTTTAACCCCAGTCGGCAACTAAGCACCACATAGCCGCTCGCTCACCCCCCACCCCCGCAGTGGAATGGGGGAGACAATCAGAAAAAAAGAGTGAAACCCATGGGTTGAGATAAAGGCAGTTTAACGGGACAGCAGAGGAAGAGACAATAATAATAATAATAATAATAATAATAATAATAAAATGATAAAAGAATATACATAACAAATGATGCACAATGCAATTGCTCACCATTGCTGACCAATGCGCAGCCCATCCCTAAGCAGCGATTGCTGCCCCCTGGACAACTCCCCCTTATATACTGAGCATGATGACGTATGGTATGCAATATCCCTTTGGCCAGTTTGGGTCAGCTGTCCTGGCTGTGCCCCCTCCCAGCTCCCTGTGCACCTGGCAGAGCATGGGAAGCTGAAAAGTCCTTGAGTAGTGTAAGCACTACTTAGCAACAACTAAAACATCGGTGTGTTATCAACATTATTCTCATACTAAATCCAAAACACAGCACTATGCCAGCTACTATGAAGAAAATTAACTCTATCCCAGCTGAAACCAGGACAGACACCTTGCAGTCACTGAACGTGAAATAATTAGCTTTTGTGAACTGACCTATGTTGCCGTGTGAACAGGTACACAGATTTAAACTATAATGCAGGCAAGAGGATTTAGCTGGTAGAACTAAACTCCAGCAAATGTTCGTCTCAATGAGAGTTCACAACCAACGTCACAGTTTGTCAACAGCAGCGAGATTAATTTTGACTGCCAGAAAGAAAAGAAGTATTTGGAATCACCCATGCTGCAGTGCAATGAAGATGCACAGTAACAAAGCTAATAGTACCCAGGGTTAGTAAAGGCAGCTTTTGCTCCTAGAGCTTCATGTTTACTAACAGGTCATTACAACGCACCCAAGAGATATCACACCTTTTGCAGAGACTGAAAGGTGAACTACAGGCTGGGTCTCCAGTTCTCTATTTAGACTAATCCCTAACCTGAATTTACTGAGGTTCACCTAGAACATCTATTCAAGGTAAATATGTAGCACTACCTTGGAGAACCAATACCATTTTTTACCTTCGATCACCCAGATTTTAAAGTTATCTCCACCTTACTACACATCATTTCTTTCCCCTACAGCACAGCCTTTTTGGTTTTATACCTTCCCAGACACAGCTGCATTTCCAGAACTGCTCTGTGACTATGCTGTGACTAGTTTAATTTTTATTCATTGTGAGAGAAGCTTTATGTTTGCCTGATATGCCAAAATCTGCTTCACAGACTTGAAAAATTCCCAGATACATTCTTCATCCATTCTGAGAGGGACGGGATACTTGGTATCTCAGCTCAGCATGTTTAAGCCATAGCCAGGCAATTCTTTTGAAACTCATTAGATAATGGGCTAGCCCAAATTTTGTAGACATTTGAAGGGAATTCTCATGGGTTAACATTCAGAGTGACGTTTGAAGTTCAAGTAGAAAGTATTTTCGACTCCCCTGTGCTACCTGTCATCCTGCTCCACAAGAACATACAGGAAGGAATAATAATGAAAATTTTGTTTCCTGAAGATTTGATGCAAAGCTTTCCTTGAACAATGTAAGGTCTTTTAAAATGAAAAAAAACCCCCAAACTACCTAGCATTCCTAGCTGTGTCAGACAGTTAAAAGCTACATTTATTTACATGTACATAAATTTTAGATCTACAAAACAAAAACAGATAATAGGCTGAGATTAAACATTTGGATCAACAGTTGTCAGACCTTGTCAAATGCTGAGGTTTATGTTGGGCATGGATGTATAGGCAAGCCAGACTAAATTTACAGACTTCTGAAGTTATAAAGTAGCCCAAATGTTATACCTGTTGGCTATGACTACGTGATTTAGAGTGCCAAAGGATTATGATTTGGAGACTTTAAGTGATTGTAGTTCAAGTCAGTTTCAGCTATCAAAGAACTAGTTTTCCTACAGAATATTTTTCTGATCCACATGTCTGTGCCTTTGGAGCCTGAGCAAGCAGACAGCTAGAAGCTGATAATGACAAGGAACACCATAAATTTCTGATTTATTAATATCTGTGGGTTTATGATACAGATTACCTGGATTAATCTGAGAGATGTACATTCAGTGGAAGAACTCAGAGAAAGCATTTACGCAGTTGGTGTTGACACATGCACAGCCTATAGCAGAGTCCTGAAAGTCATTGGGTCTCCCGTTACCATGTGACTGAGTCCCTCTATCCTTGAGAAATAATATTTAATGAAAGCCATACATCTTCAATATAGTTTAATCTAGTTTGTGCTATATGCCATTGCTCATCTTCTTCTGCCAACTCTTATCTTCTGTGTTATTGCCACCACTTGAGCATTTAACTAAAGTGGTATTTAATATTAAACTAGAGGGTTCATCACTTTCCTTGTTATCATATCCTTCAGCAATCAAAAATGTATTTCCATGAGAATTAACACTAACAGTTCCTTTAATTGACGTTAGGTATGCTAGGTCACTAATCTAACAGTCTTTGCATTGTCTTCTCAGTATGGGTTAGCTTCATGTATTAATACAAACTCTTTTTGAGCTGAAGACGTGGGGGTTCACAGTTACAGGACATTAACTGTGTAGCATTTACTGATTTGTTAGGATCTTTATACATTCTCTTTTGTCAGTGAAGTAATTTTGGAAGACCTTTTTAAAATCTACACATATAAAGGCAAATCCGTACACAAAAATGAAGCATGATAACATGATTTTAATTCTACTAAAACAAGAAAATAGGTTCTTACAGCTGTACAGAAGGTGTATTCAAATGTAACAGTGCACAGATTCAGCTGAATTTGAACCCATTGTGTTAATTTGTGGTTAAGAAATATTGTAGTCTATAGCTGAGCTGGGTCTTAACAGCAAAGATAAATCTTAACAGAAGCTATTTCCTGTGGTAAACTGACAGATCTATATTCAGCATCTTTGGGCTTCTATCTTCCTGTTAAAGGGGTGTGACATTTAAAACACTACTTAAGAGCTTGTTACCTTTCACTAAGGTGCTCTGAACTGTCAAGAAAGACCTGCAAAGATATCTAGATTTGCAGACTAGAGCTGCCAAAAATCTCCTGGCTGGTAGAATTTGCAGTAGCATAACGCTTCACTATGAAGCACAATCAATTGATTCTTAAGTGGCCATTATTTGCGAAGTAGACAGTCTGTTCATTAGTGGAACTGATGAAGAGTGAGATGTTAACAGAGAGTTTTTTACTGCCAGCTTTCAGAGCTGCAAGGGGAATATGCAGAGGGAAAGCGAGCCTTCAGAATCTCCATTCCTCATCATTACAGCTACATCCTTAGAAATGCAAAGAAAGCAGAGGAACAGCTTTGATGACTTGCCAAAGGCTGCCTTTTACAGCAATTCATGCCTTGGATAGTTTAATCATATCACGGTGCTTTTCTTCAGATATCAGTTTGAGAGAAGCCTAGTCACTAGGCTCTTATGCCCCTATTTAGCCTTGATTTATCAGAAGTTTGTGATTCTTTCTCATACAGGAAAATTCCCAGACTTTTCAAAAGTGCAGAACCATGAACACATGCAGCACTTCTGTCTTCTAGTGGTGGAGGGTACATGTCCTTCTTTCACAGCCCTACACAAAAGTGGACTTGATACTACTTGTGAAGAGTTGTCAGGGTGTATGAGAAGCAGCTATCTTCTCCTTTCAGCCCCTCAGAGGTTACCCCTTTTAGTGCAAACATATAACCTCTTCCCTCACTGCAAAACTCTGTTGCAATCAGGTGTCGGCCCTGAACCTGTAGAAGTACAGTATGGACGGCTACAGTTTAAGAGAAGGACTAATTACCAAAGATGGTAACAGTAAGACTTACTTTTAAAATGTCAATAATTGGTCTTAAAGGCTTTATTTTGAAGCTGTTGGTGAGAGAGAAGAAAACAGCCAGGTATGGCTTCATTTCTATCACCTCTGCTCAGAAACTGGTGAATACAAAGGACAAGATGATGGACTTTTCCATGTTTAATGGATGGTAGGGTGAATTCTCAGTCACACTCTTGTTCCCCAGCCTCAGAGGGGAGTTTCAGCTCAGGCAGAAGCATCACTAGACCTAAGTGTTTGACAAGGAGATATCAACACAGGATTTTTCTCCGTTCCACAAAGCTCTAGAAACTCCTGGTGCTTTTGGATGCTACGGT
Source organism: Balaeniceps rex (assembly GCA_013401315.1). Classification (NCBI taxonomy): domain Eukaryota; kingdom Metazoa; phylum Chordata; class Aves; order Pelecaniformes; family Balaenicipitidae; genus Balaeniceps; species Balaeniceps rex. The sequence continues at coordinate 22,470 of VYZW01024201.1, forward strand.
GACAACATGAGCCAAACTGTAGCATTTGTTTAGTCATTTGACCAAATGCCACNACTACTGCCACAGGACCTGTAGCACACTTGTTTTCATTAATATTTCAGATTCTCAGAGACCAATGAGGGATACTATTAGCTCCAAGTACCGTATGACATTGAAAAAGAAGCTCTAACATATCTAAATATTATCTATGGCAATCTGTATTTTAGATATCAGTTGTGATTTTTTCTATGTTTTGCATCTGTTCCATGCTGCAGTCTTATTTGGTTTTATGCCAAGCAGTGTATGTCTGAATATATTTACAGTTTATTATTTATTTAAGGAATCTTGGCAAGATGAGTATTGTTTTTCAGTTTAACAACATATCGCAAGCCTTCCCTCTGTTCTTGAAACAGACAGTTTGAAATGTGAGAATTTAGTTAGAACTGAACAGTTTCTTCCATTTTCTCTTAATGACACTTTCCGGTATATACCTAGAGGTAGCTGTAAAAATACATTACAAGTGGAAGCAAGTATGTTCAGAATAATTTGTTTTGTCTGAAATTGGACATGCTCGATGCATTGTAATAACACAATTTCCTTTTTGATGTAGATTGTGTACAATGAGGAAATATATTGCATCTGATGATCCCTAAACAGTTAAGCAATTGTCACAGCACTGACAAATCACCACATAGCAGAACATTTAATGCAGCTGCTGGGAGCCCATATTTTCCTGCAGAAATAATAAA
>VYZW01024201.1:39535-58449 GCA_013401315.1 Balaeniceps rex
TCTTCAACTAGATCAGGTTGCTCAGAGACCCGTCCAACCTGACCTTGAATGTTTCTAGGGACAGGGCACCTATCTGGGCAACTTGTTCCAGTGTTTCACCACCCTTATCATAAAAAATGTCTTCCTTATATGTAGTCTAAATCTACCCTCTTTTAGTTTAAAACCCCTTGTCCTATCGCAACAGGCCCTACTAAAAAGTCTGTCTCCATCTTTCTTATAAGCTCCCTTTAAGTATTGAAAGGCCACAATAAAGTCTCCCCAGAGCCTTCTCTTCTCCAGGCTGAACAGCCCCAACTCTCTCAGCCTGTCCTCGTAGGAGAGGTGTTCCATCCCTCTGATCATTTTTGTGGCCCTCCTCTGGACCTGCTCCAACAGGTCCATGTCTTTCCTGCGCTGAGGGCTCCAGAGCTGGACGCAGTACTCCAGGTGGGGTCTCACCAGAGCGGAGTAGAGGGGCAGAATCACCTCCCTCGACCTGCTGGCCATGCTTCTTTTGATGCAGCCCATGATATGGTTGGCCTTCTGGGCTGCAGGCACACATTGCCAGCTCATGTCCAGCTTTTCATCCACCAGTACCCCCAAGGCCTTCTCCCAAGGGCTGCTCTCTATGCCTTTATCCCCCAGCCTCTCCCTTTATTTCAGTTGACCACCACATTAAGTGGTATTCTTTAATAACAATTAGTTTCTCAATTTTTCTAGTTATTTCTCCTTCATATCTAGGATTCCACTATCTTACAAATCCAACAAGTTTTTAAAAAAGTGAAAGTTCCTGCCATTTTATTTCATGCTTTCTCATACTGAGGGAAAAAAGGGGATATAATGCATGCAGCCCCTGGCTACAGACATTAAAATATTACATAGTTTCCATCCTCAGCAATAAGAGGAATTGCTGGGTGACCTTTTCATTATGAGGGCACCTCAAGAAATGATGTATCAGCCTAAATGCATTCGGTGAACCAATGCTGTTTACCCAAGACTATTGAGATTAAACAGTACATACTGCTCCAGGTTATTTTGGCAGCCCTTCCTAGTTTCACCTATATAATCCAGCAAAGAGCTGGTACTGGGGCAGCTAATTTAATTAATAGAGTAGTTTTCTTTCATAAGCAAAGGGCTAACTCCATGTCTCACTCACCACCACCAGTGTTTTGAATGATCCAAGTTTCCAGGAAGCACTGTTCCCCACATGCACACAACCCCAGGCATGCTTCCCAAACACACCCTCCAGTTACTCTCTCTAGTTTCAACAGTCTTCTGCCACCCACTAGCTGATTAATGAGAATAAACCCAGTGGTCCCCAGTCCCTATTCATTATAAATACGCACATCACAGACCACTTTCCAACACAGCCTGACTTGCAAGCAGCTCCTCAGACCCACCCCACAGCTTCTTCACACTCCTCTGTTTTTCCCTTCTCACCATGTCACATATCCTCTTCACCAGCTGCCGTCTGCTACGGCCACTAAATACCACTTCTGCCTCATTACAGCTACCAATTCACCCTCTGAACTCCCTGGCTTCTCAATTACGTGATTTCCCCAGCAGAAGTAGAGCTCGTGGCATCTCCTTTTAAAGGTCTGTCGCCATTCTTAACATGCTTTCTATCTCCTTCATATCTGAGGAATGTTAAAATTGAAGTATAAACACATTTGATGAAGTGTAAAAATCTAAAAAGAGAGCTATAACTAGTTACACTCTGTTGGGGAAAACTGAGAAAAGCCTGAGGGTCTCATACTCTATGGGTGAAGCAGCTGTTGCCCTTACAGCAGGTAATTTAAAGATCAGAATCACCAATGACCTAGACTTCCCTAAATGGCACACTGAGCACTGCAAGTAAAAGTAAACGAAGCATTAAGCTACCCACGAAAGCCTTTCATTTTCCCACAACAACAAAGAAGTATATGACTATGTAAGACCAAAGCAAGAAATTTTACTTACAGATCTAGAACCTTCCAGACGACTGAAAGAGGAAAGCCTGTCAGTAAAGGCCTAAGACAAGCTACCAAAGCAACTACATAATCCAGGACAAAAAAGGGAAAAAAAAAATTTTTTTTGGTGATTATTTCCCAAGTCTTGTGTCTCAGTGTGCAGTTAAAGACTAGTAGGAATGAAATCTGCTGTACTCATATATTACTGATTACTTAATTTTTATAGGACGTAATGTCCAGCCCTTTTAATGTCTTGAGGTCCTAGGTTTCCCTTTGCAAGATGAGGTGGTGAGACAACCTTTAGCAGCTGTTTTATTTTTAAAAAAAAAAGCCTTCTAAAGTATCAAAAGGGCTCAACTTTCAAAAGGGTCAAAATTGTTATCAATTTCCTTTAAGCCGTAGAAAAGGGAATAACTATTGTCTGCAGTATAGGGCTGATTCAGATGGTTTTGTCTTTGACGCTGCTGTTGGTATTGCCCAAGATGCATACTTTCGTGATTCTCCTCAGACTGTCAGGCAATTTCTACTCAATCCCCAGCAAATTTCAGATTACCTGGAAAACACTGTGTAAGAGCCCACATTTCCTTCTAGCATCCCCGAATCCCATTATTAGAAAAACCTCCAAAACTAGTAAATGTATATTCACAGATAAGTGTCATCAGAGTCAAAGTATGTCTTTCTCCCAGGCTCAGTGTTGCACAGGAGTTTCTTATCTTGGGCAAACTGTGGTGCAGAGAACAGCTGTATCTGTTGCGCTCTGAGTTACTGACCTCCATTTTAACTGTGTTTTCCTGCTGCAGATGTTCTGGAGCTGTCTTTGGTCCCAGCAAACCTCTGGTTTGCTGATCGATGAGTTTCCTCTTCATTCCTGACTTCTGCATTGTTTCTCATGTTTGTGTCCATACTCGCTGTGTTTGACCCTAGATGCACAAGACGTGACCCCTGGGATAGACATCTTTAGCCCAGACCATGGCAGGTTGGGTGAAGATCAAAGAGACTCGGGTAGACCAGAACTAAGGAGGCTTCTTTCCTTGTGCAGTTGTGTCTTTGCATGATGTCATTGTGTCAGAGAGACTGAGCAGCTACTGGACTTCTCTCCACCACTGGGAGGTCCAGAAAGGTTGCATGCCTGTGTGTGAGCGTGTGCACAGATGCGTGTGTGTGTGTGTCTGTACTTTCTAGCATCTAATAAAGAGTTGGCTCATGCTACTGCCTCACTGGGAGCATTTCTAATGTCTCTTCCCAATTCCTGGACTGATTTTTACAGGAAGCTTGTGGGAAGGTGAGGCTGACAAGTCGGAGATGCTTATCGTCTGTAGAGTTTGCTTGAAGAGGATCAACAGAATTGGCACTTATTTGGGGGAAAGGGAAGATGGAGGACAACAGTCACACTCACTCCCACACTGTGGTGATGTCTCATTTCTTTAGGAGGCTACATGTTTTTGAGAACTTCTCCAGCTCTCTTCCAGACCAAGTTGTTTCTCTGTCCTCCATCTACAGAATGGATAGGGCTTAAAGTGTTAATTCAGCTCCTTTTGCTTGATAACTTATTACAGAGTGCAGGTAAGTAGGGCTGACACTGTCCCTTCCTTCCAGGACTTCCTTCCAATCATCACCAGCATCCTTTGTTGTCCTGAAATCTTCCTCAGCTTATGAAGTAATTAAAGCTTCTAAACCGTAGCTGGCAATATTTTTCTGCCCTATCAAATACCCATGTTACTTGTCTGTGTGACTATATATGACTTCTGCTTCTGGGAAAAAAAAAGAAAAACTGTTTCGTTGATAAATTTCTTCTCAGGTTTATGTTTTGCAGCTGGAAGATCAATTTTCCAAATGTGGCAAATACAAACAATACATTATTTTCCTTGTATGTTGCATTCTTATTTTTAAAGAAAAAAAAAGTTTTTCCCTCTCTCTAGCTGTCATTGTTTGAAAACAATATATATAACTTGACCTTTACCAGCAGACAGCTCATATCTAATGCTGTTCCATCCTTAGGAAATACATAATTCTGAAAATCAAAACTGTATCAACAAAACATAGCCACAGTATTAATCCTGCTGGCCACAGGGAGAACTCTCAGAGAACAAACATTTTTGAGATAATGTCAAAGGTACTTAATATATTAATAGTCACCCTTTTCAATAACAACTTACTAGTTCCTGTGTTTTCACTGGTCAATCAGAAATACACAAAGAATCAGGGAGAGAAAAATTCTGCAGTAGCAAACATGACAAAAGATGGAATAACACTTCCTTCTTCCTTTTCTCCTTCACTCAGTGGAACACTCACTGTGATTGAGACAGCTGAATAAAGTGTAGGTTGATTAAGATTGATGTATGTCTAAAACAAGTTTTAATAAAAGATGAACTGCTATACGCTGTATAATTACAGACTATACAGTTATAGGTATGCACTAATGTACATATAAGGGATTACATTGTACAGATTCCAGCTATAGAATTTAGCTACCAGTTCTTCTAAGACCAGACACCAACAAGCTGTTTATAACTCTATATAATGCTTTCTATGGGTAAATCTCTAAAGCCATTGCTGACATATACTATTCATACCTGCCCTATATTTACAAGTTAAATTGCACATTAACTTGTCTTAAGTGATTCTTAGTATGCCATGTTGCAAAGTGTGATCAATACAATGATCGTTTTCTTTTTATACCTAGGTAAGAAGCTGAACATAGGATGGTCATACTCACATGACAAAGTAACTTTCTTTTGGGAACAAATAAGTACTGCCCTGATTTGAAAATCATCAAAGCTAAGAAATGGGCACAGACAGTGGAATAAAGTTTTCGGGAAAAAATACATAAATATTATCAGGAATAAATAAATTCTTTGGTGCAAAATCCAAACATTCTGGAAAGCTGTCTTTCATTCATGTGAAAAAGCAAACAATTGCACTTAGCAAACCAATTTGTAAAATCCAGAAGTAGGTCATGCTTTTTACAAACAGGGAAGAAAGCTAAATGTAGGATATAAAGTATTCACGATAAATAATCTAGCTGTTAAAGCCCTTTCATCAATTTTATCGATTACTCCTGTGGAACTATGGACATCACTAAAAAAGGAGGTCTTGGAAGCAGACTTGGAAGCTGTTGTAACTTGCAGACAACTGTGGTGTTTTTTTTAAAATTAACTTTTTTTTCTTTCATATTAGATGATGTGACATAAAATATGACAAGGACTACTTCTGGAAGAAAAATACAGAAGAAATCAAGTGCAATAAATCACCAACTCACAATTGTTAAGTTTTAGACAGTATTTAAGCATCCTGGTTGACAATATTTTTCTTGTTTTTAGCTACTGTTAGTATTTTTTTTTGTATCAGAAAAATGTATTTTTCTTCTGAAATACATAAGTTGGAACATTTTTATATTATTTCAATTAAAACTTTTCATTTTTCAGATGAAAATATTTTTATTCATACATTTCCTTAATGTTGCTTAAAAAAGTATTTCAAACACTCCACATTGAAGCAAACACATTAAAAACATAAGCAATGTTGACCAACTCAGTATGAACAATTTTTACAAACTAGTAAAATTAGAGATAAAAATGCTGAAGTTTCGCTATTGCCAGTAAGTCAAAAGGGAGGTGGATTTTTTTTTTTAAATGACCTAACCAATATTTACCAACTATAAGTTGTAAAATTAGGCATCAAAAATTAGACATCAAAACACAAAGGAGAGAAATGGAAGTTGAGGGATCATCTTTGGCAGGGTAGGGAAGGACATAAGACACAAAAGAAGAGGATAATACAGCACATTTACATTTGGAAATTTCTCCTAAAAATACGTTTAATTGAGCAGCCTCTCTTCTGTTTTTAGGCACTTTTTAAAAGGTTATTGACCTGTGGCAGGTATTTACCAGGGTTTCCTCAGAAACCTGAAGAATCATAAGCAGCACTGAAAATAAACGCATTAGTGGGAAGTTGTCCGCAATTGCATTTAGTGCTTTAAAGGTGTTTCTTCTCCATGGGGCCAGTCCCAGGCATTTTGTTCACTCACCAGTCCTCCTTTTCAGCTGTTGGACCTAATTATGAGGACATTTTGGCAAAGGGCTTAAGCAGCACAACTGTATAACTAGCTACCTTCTCTTTAGTCAGATGTCGAGTTTGATGATTTTAGTGTTACTCTGCATTGTGCACAGGGTTGTGACTTAAAGTAGGATATTTAATACTACGGCATTCAGGGCTTAGAGGTGTCTTGTGCCTTATGTGTTTTTAAGGCTGAACTTTGGACACGGCTCGCAGCTCTAGCACACCTGTGTTTCCCGCTGTAACACAGAACCCAGGACCAGGAAGGGCAAAAGAAAGAGCCTGAAAGTCCAAGGCACTAAGAGTAGCTTTCCGTTCTCCTCTTGCTTGAATTGAATGAAAGAAGTTGTGTAATTGATTACTACAAAGGCAATTAATAAGCAAGCTGTTTTTCAGAGTGTGTGAAGCATGAATGACTGCTGTCTAGAGTCAGAAAATATCAACTGAATTAAAGGCTCAGAAGCAAAGAGGAGAGAACCAAGGGAAAGGAAGTAGATTTTAAAAAAAAGGATGAGCAGGTGGGAGGGGAAGGAGCAGAGGTTTTGTTGCTGGGGATTGCTTGCCTCATTGAAATCTGAGAAACAAACAAAAAAAAGGGAACTACTTCTATTCTTCTGCACTGTCTAATGATACATGAAGTGATTTGTTAGAAAAGAAGGAGCAGCATCCATAACCTCGCCAAAGGCAGGAATTTTAATCTGCAGATTTTATTCTGTCAAACCTCCAAGAACAGTGTCTCTTTCCTAGGGACTGAAGAATTCAGCAATTTGCCTTTTTTGCTCTCAAGCACCCTATGAAGACTGTAGTGTATCATATATATTTATAAATAAGGAAACAAAAAATCCTATTAGTGAAGTATTTCTGTCTGACATGATACTGTTGCCTGCATTGAAACTTTTGGACTATCTGGGAAATGGAAGTCACTAATGCATCAGCTTTTGATTTGCGCCTCTTGGGAACTTTAATGAGCTAGCTGTGAGCAATCCCATATTTACTTGAAATAAAATAGTGCTTAGAGGCATGGAAACAGAATCCACCCAAGATCTGGTTTTGTTACAGGAATTTACAAAATGCCACACTTAAAAAAAAAAAAAAAAGAGTTTTCTTTCCTTTTCAATGTTCAAGGTGTGAGCAAGGACTGAGAATTATCACATCAGAGTTGCTTTTTGAGAATTATCCCTGTGGGTTGATTGAGGAGGACCGGCCACCTCCCAGTTTAATGACTAGCCTAGAGCCAAGGTAGGGAGGGACTCAGAGAAGCAGTGGGCTGCCTGGAACAAGGAACAAGGGGGCATTTGAGTTCGGGCAATTGGAATTACACAGATGATAGCAGAAATTCAGTGTTACTGGAAACTGGGTAGCTGGTGACCTGTACTACCTTGAAGTGAAAAAATAAATAAAGCTGAAGTAAAGAGAAGGAAGTCCCAAGGCAGGCTTTGATGCACTGAAGTCAGGTATTTGAGTTAGCTTGGACGTTAGTGTTCAGAGCTGAGTGAAATCAAGTGGCAGGGAAGGACCACCTTGTGTGAGGCAGAGCATTCCAGGAGGCTTTCATACACCGTGGAGTCTTACTAAATTTGTGTTTTCCAAAATATGTTTATGGCAATAACAAGAATGGCTGGAAGAGATCCTGGGTAGCAAGCAGGGTACAAAGGACATAAACATTAGAACAGAACATAGTACAGTGAGATTCAGCACATTATCTCATCTTCACATTAATAACACTGCTGTGAGATGTTTCTTGGCTGACTGACTCTGTACATCAAATAAATCTAAGATTTAGTGTCACTTAGGGCAGGTGAGGGATGGACATGTGTTAGACCTGTTTTAGGAGGTCTAGCCCTAAGTTTGCACATAACAGACCTCATTCTGTAATGTAATGAAAGACAAACACAAATGTAATATTATTTTTCTTTGTTTTGCCAAGGATCTTGAGTAAAATTAGATGCTAACGATCCTGCTAAAGGTAAGCAATCCCATAAGAAAGCTCCCTAGCAGGCAATGCAGTCCCCTGTGGTAGAAGATGAGCAAAACCATTAGGACATTTATGGAAACCACTGAAAATATGTAACTGGCATTTAGCAAGGGAGGGCTGGAATGATTTGTCTCTCCCCAGTGAGGTGGCTCCTTCCTTGAGAGGACTAAATATTCCTATTTGAAATTATGTATGCCCAAACTGAATTGCAATTAAACTGTAAAAAAAAAACAACCACAAAACAGAACCAGATAAAAATTCAAACCAGAGCCATTTCTTGAATGTTTGGGGATATGGTGAGCAGCAGCTTTTCCTTGCAGAAGAGAGTTCCCTTATCTGAGAGAGGAGGGAGGTGGGAGTCCCTGTAAGGCTGCAGGGCGGTGAGCACCAGCAAAGGGATCCAGCACCTTTGCGAGCTGTGCTTGTGACAGAGAAGCGGGGCAGCCAGGGGCCCACAGACTGAAAGAAAGGTAAGGAATTCATCTGCCTTTGTGGGGGTTTTATGGTACGCCCCTGTGGTCGTTGTGGACCTAGCCAGACTGCCTGTCTCCTGAGATGGGTCTGCGGCCGAAGCTGATGAGGGTGAGGGAGGAGGTCTGTGCCAAGGCAGGAGGTGGGACTGGGTTTGCTGGGTCCCTGACTTCCGATCTGCATTGGGGTGTGGGGGCTGCACCTCTGCTGTGGGGACAGAGGAGTTCCTCCTGAAAGAGACACTGAAAGCTGAAGGCATAAAATTGATGTCTTTCCTCTCATCTTCCCTCCTGAGAGTGGATGGGACAATGCAAAGAGTTTGTGGCACTGATGGGCCTAGCAGGGGCCATCGGGAAGGCCAGGAGGGTCTTTTGCAGGTGCTCCCCACTGGAGCCATAAGGAGACAGGACCATTATCCTGGGTCTCCTAGAAATGGGTCTCTTCCCCAAGACTGACCTTGCTGGATTTTCTTCCTCAACAGCAGCAGCAGAAGGAAAATGTTCACGCAGTTGACTCTTCGACCCCCACAGTCCAGCTCTGCCTGTGGCTGGGGAGATCGACTCACAGTGCAGTCAGCAGGGGAAGGGAAAGGACAGAGCTGCCAGAGATAGAGACAGAAAGCCTGCAGTGAGGGGAAGAAATGGTAACAGAGGGCATGGTAACCTCAGCCATCTGACTCATACCCTGTCCATTTTTCCAGAAAAAGCTCATTTCATTACACAGTGACAAGCAGGGAAACTGTACTGTGGCTGGGGTGGAGAGCTGGTGATGCACAGGGAAGACAGTTGCTGCTCAGTATATCTGGTTTAAGACTTTATTTTGTGTTGCACACAAATGCACGATAGTTTTACTGTTTGTACCAAAATGTTCAGGCTGATGGTCCATCTTGGAAGCTGAGCCACAATTAAGACAGAGCTATCTCTGCATACCCCTGCTGCTGAGGAATATCTGTAAATGCCCTCCAAAGTGGGCATCCTCACTCCTCAGTGGTGCCAAAGGGAGGAGCAGGGCTGGCAGGGGCATCTAGCTACAAGAGACAATGTGGAGCTGCTGTCCTACACAGCACTGCTATGCCAATATCCCCAAGTGAGTTTATTTCTAATGGGCCTTCATGTCCCATCCTTACAGCACTGGTTAGAGATGTTGTGCATTACAATTTCGTTGACTTGCCTGCATAATAGATATTGAAATAAGCTGAGAGGAAATTGAGGCAGACGCAGGTAATGGAGGATTTGTACATGTGGTCAATAAATAAGCCATATCCAGCAGAAGCGAGAAACAGAGAAATCTGTTTCTGGTTTTATTTGATTACTGTTTGCCAAAGCAGAAAACAACCTTGTAGATGTCTTCTTAATGTAGAAATTAATGTCTTTGTAATTATGCAAGACTGACATTTTCTGGAACGTATTGCACAGTTTGTGCAATAGATTTCAGATGATACCAATTTGACATTCATGAACAAAAACTGCCTAAAAGGCACGAATAACTTGGCTAACATGTAGACAATTCACAACGTTACTTTAATTCTGCGGAACCATAGTGAGTGTGTGTGTGTGAGTCAGCACAGACAGGATGCAGGAACAACTACAAAACCATGGACAAAATGCAAAGAGTAAATTTGTTTTCATTACTTTGCCAACCAGGGGATCACCAAAGCAGCACCTGGGCAGAGGCACACAAGCGGGGACACAGGCATCGCTGAGCTTGGTCCATGCTAGACAATCCCCCAATCGGCGAGGTAACAAAAACTAATTTACTCTTTGCATTTCTTCCGTGGTTTTGTGATTGTTCCTGCGTCCTGTCTGTGCTGACTCACACATTTGGTGTAGTTGGTAGGATCCAGGAACAGCTATGTCATGGACGGCAAAAGAGTCAGGACTGGGGGGGCCATGATGGTGACTCCCTGTATTCCGGGATGGCCCAAGTACTGAGTGCTGGACCCCCATGGCCACTTTCCTGGCTACATTGGCTCTGCCGGAAACATGGCCTGAAATAGATGATGGGGTGGTGGTTACCCCCCAGACAATTGAAACGGCTATGTACGGATTGCCATGGAAAGAGGCATTGGAGTCTTCTCTCAAGTTAGCAGGGAGATTGGGATGGTTAGTGGTTTTAGAGCTCTTGGTCATAAAGTTGTAGCATTATGGAGTAAAATGAGAGAATTGGAAAGGGAAGTCGGGACTTTATAAGATGCAAAGGCAATCATGCAAAAGTAATTACTACTCAAGCAGAGCGATGCCATGGGCTGCAAGGTACTGTAGAGTGGTTGGTAGTGTGTATTGCTAATAAACGAAGGGACAGATATGGAAAAAGCAACATTTCAATTTCTCAAGTTCGTGCTCTCACCACAAAACCTTCGTGGGATCCTGAGGAATGGGATGGAAATATCTGGAATGAATCCTCAGACTCCGAGGTTGAGTTTAAGTCAGATTTAGAAGGCAGGAAGGTGGTGGAAGAATGACCCCTCATACAAATGAGGGAGAAGCAGGAACAAGTGGATGGGAGAGTGCAGATCACACATACTTACACCCCAAAAGGGTTAAGGGAATTTTTAGAGATCTATCAGCAAAACAGCAGGGTCAGCAATTCTCTAGCATGGACCGAGCTCAGCAGTGCCTGCGTCCCCACTTGTGTACCTCTGCCCAGGTACTGCTTCAGGGATCTCCTGGTTGGTGAAGTGGTGAAAATAAATTTACTCGTTGCATTTCATCCATGGTTTTGTGGTTGTTCCTGCGTCCTGTCTGTGCTGACTCACACAGTGTGGTCCAGCTGAGATATGCTACCAGTGATTTTAACGAAGAAACATCCAGACATAACTAAAGACAGACAAATGAGCACATAGGAAACAAATGGGAATTTTATTGAAGTAAGACACCCATGCACTGTACCGGTAGTGTTCACAGTCTTAAGACTTTTATCCACTGCATTACAGTAGGCCCTGTAGTTTTGCAGGGAAAATATCTATACCATGCTTGGGTTAAAACCGTTACTAAAAAAACATATTCACAAGATTAGGAGGTTTTTTCCTCTTAAAAATTAGGTACCTTGGGATACTTTGTCAGTGCATCCTTCACATTTTCTTATTTTACTTGGAACTATCTTATTTCTTTTCAAGTTTTTTTTGGAGATGCATCAGCTATTAAAATGGTAAAAAGTAGTGCTGAGCTTTCAATGTAATAGAAAAACCTTGAATACCCAAGAGGGAATTATCCCATTGCTTCTTCATGATCACAGTTTAGTCAGGGGATGAACTTGCAAAAGTTCCAGGTTTCTTCCAGCCCACGAAGCAGCTTTCAAATGATGCATTTATTGCTCCACCTAGTGACCATAACTAATATCTCCACGGTCAGGAAGGATTCCTCAGTTCAGGAAACAATCGCAGCTCATGGGGCTCCAGGAACTGGAGGGTCACAAGAGGATGGTTATCTGTTTAGATGCCCTGAGCTGCATAGAATCACAAAGCAAGATGATTTACTTTTCCAAACATCACTTTTGGATGACATAGAAAGTGTCTGCAGAAAGGATAGTGGTGAGTGATGAACATAATGTTAAGCTGCACGAAGTTGAAAAGTCTTCATTTCATCCCTGTGCGGGATGCAAGTCAGTTTTGAGGTTTTTAAAAGACAGAGAATTGTCTCCAGTGCAGTCCCTAACCCAGGGACTGGATTAGGCTTGACTTGCTGTCTGAGCTTCTGCTAGAGTTTTTTTCTGGACATCCTTCACTGCAACCCTAAGACCACTCTTCTAACTAGTAATAGCTAATGCAAAGCCTGTCACTTGCAAGTCTCATTAGGATCATTGCCTATTACAGTATGGGTAAACTAGAAGAGCCCTAAATGTTTGTTCACCCTTGGGGTGACTTGTGACTCCTTCTAGGGCTTTCGGTTTCCTCAAGCAAAAGGTGAATGCTAACTTAATATAATGAGAGCCTACAGAAACTGGGATTCCAGCCTTTCCGGGGTTTTAATAGACCCCTTTTTCTTCAGGCAGAAATCTGATGGCTGTGTCTAGCCCAGGATAGAGTGGAATGTCTTCATATGCTGTTTTTTTTCTGTTGTTTGAAAACAAAATAAAATTGTAAAATTCAGTTTCACTTTGGTGATTCCAGGGGCATGTGTGCATCCATAAAAATAAGATCTAGCCTGAAGAAATATATTTTTTAAAATGTGTCCTCTTGCACATGAAGATGATAATATGGATGAGGTAGGTGACATTTTTAGTCAAGAGATACCACTTGTTTCCCTTACTACTGCTGCATACTCAGAAACTTGAATTCATATTGCTTGTCCTGGTTCAGTACTAATACCCAGCTACTGTAGCTTAAGCCAGCTGATCTACAGTGTCCTCCTCTTTAGAAAGACTTCTGCATTCCTTCTTATTTTCTTAAGCATATGTAACATATTTGTGCCAGAAAGAAATAGCCAAACTTCCGAGAGCATTCTTGTTTTTTGTACCCACACAAAGCAAAAGAAAGTACAGGTGTTACCTTCCGCTTCTGAACTTGAACTCTCCATTCAGTTCAGCTTTAATTCTCTGTCAAGGAGGAAGCCAAAGCTCCACCTTTTCAAGACTTGTTATAGAGCTTGTGTGTTCAGGAAAGTATTGCCCATTTCTGGATGGCTCTGTGGCTTTCCATCTGAGTTATCCAATCCTCCATGCATGCATAGATGTAAATGCAGTCATTGCCTATCTCCAGTTCCTAAAGCTGCACCAAATACTACATTTTAAAACATAAAGATCATATTCAAGCAAGGCTAGCTATTCTGTGTTTCAAAGCAGTAGTGGATAAATGCAGTTTTAAAAGGCTTTCCTTCTTAAAACTTGAAAAAAAAAAAAGGCTTGTATTGCAAACAGGTCCATCTTAAGGGATTCCTGTGCCCATGTCTCAGAGAAGAGAAAAAAGCATCTTTTACTGCAGTACTGAAAAATGTCAGTTTTATTCCATTTTTTGATGTAGAAGAAAATCAGTCCTGATGGATTTAAGAATAAAAATGGAAATGAAGTGTCATTTTAAACAGTAATTTAAATTCTAATTGTAAGAGAAACCCCACAACATTCTCAAACTTGCACTTCATTGTAATACGCTGCTGCTGTTCCAGGCTAATTAATCCAAGTCAGTTATCTAATTACAATGAATAAAGAAGATCATTACATGCTCAAAAGATCATGTATAACTGGTATGAAAGTCTCAGAGCAAATACTAGGTCTAAGATTAATGTTTCCAGGGAGACAACCATCTTGACGTGCAGACATCTCGAGAACTACTTAATATAAATACTTTCTGGATGTTTTCAGTTCTGTTCCCAGAGTCATGCTGTCAGTGTCTTGATTAAGGTCAAGTAAGTGCAAAAGAGTAATGGTAAAATTTCAAAAAGTAAAAGCAGATGAAGATGCAGAAATCTGTTTTTGCAGTGATAACCAAATTGGGAGTGGCCTATTCCATTCAGTTGGCAAAGACCCTCCACAAAACACAGCAAAGCAAAGGGCAAGTTAAAAATCTCATCACTCAAGCTACAGAGAAGGGTTCCCTCTCCTTTATTCCCCTTTTGGATTAGTTTCTGCCAGTGAGCCCAACTTGCATTCCCTACACCTTTAATCTTTGCCCCTCCATGGGAGGTGCAGACCACCAAGGAGTTAATCTTGACTCTTTTTGCTTCTGAAGCTGGAAATCTACCCTGACAGAATGGTAGATTTCTCTGGCAAGTTCCAAATCTTGATAACTCTAAAATCTGGTGTAGCTGATGTTTCCAGGGGCCTGAGGGGTAGCTGAGGCAAGGATGACCTGAGTGCATGGTGGTATGTATCAGCCAGGATGAGGGATTTCCAGGTGTCCCCCAGCCCTGGTGTAAGGCCAGGGTTGTTGTGCTTTTCCCCCTGTGACTTTGAATGTGCTGGGTCACCAAGGGAGCTCAGCACATCTCCCATGTCATTTCAAGAAGGTTGCAGTCTACACGTTGGTGACTGTGTTAGAGTGGCCAGTCATTGCCCTGTTAGCCTAAGCCCCAGTTAAGGGGCTTTATACAGAGCAGAGCATGGCAAATTTTATCAATAATTTAATTATTACTGCTTCTTCTGCAGTAAAGGCTGGAGATTTCTGGAGTTGTTCTGTCCGGCATTTGCACAAGCTGTCAAATTTGGAGGTTGATGGAGTAGTGAATACCTATACTAGTCACTCTGCTGTTATATGTGCTATTTAAAATCAAATCCACTCTTCTCTTTAAAACTGGCAGCTGCTCATTCTTTGCAAAAAAAATGTTATTGCATTCTTTATTTAAACTGAGTAAATTATAATCCTGGTGCCTTCATGGTGGTGTTTAAAAGCACTATTCTGACCAAATTTCTTTAATAGCATACCTATACAAAACAGTAAGTGGCTTAAGCTTGTTTTTAATAATGTTATTTTTCAAAACACAAGGATATAACATAGTTTAACTGTAATACTTAAGTGTATTGCTTAAGTAAGTAATGCATACTTCCAGTTCATTTAATTGCAACCTTTTCTTTTATCCTGAGGAAGTCCTTTACAATGTACCTTATTTTTTTCTTTTCTTTTCTGGATGAAATATGTGAAAGGTTAAATGCAAAAGCGTCCGTTGGTATTGGGATAAGTAAAAACTTATATTGCACTGATGTCCTCTTGCAAGAAACTGAAAAAAACACAGCTGCATCTAGGTCACTAAAAACATTCCCCGTAAAGAAAACTGTTACTTTGAGTACTCGTTGCATTTGTTCAGACAAAGGTCCTGACTGGTGAAGTGTTTGCATTAATACGTTCACAGCAAAGTGGGTCAGAGGAATTTCTCACCTATATGTGTTCTTCAAGTGTCATCCTGTGGCAAAACAAGCTACAGGAGTTAGGCAAAAAAATAATTGTTGGTCTTCTGGAGGGACTTGCAGAGAAAGGTGGAGTGGAAATTTAAAAAAATATATTCTAAAGTACAGGTATGACCCTCTACAAGTAGCCAGTAAGTGAAAGCAAGATGAAAATGTTGCATTATGCCAGGGAAAAAAACCCAATGAAGATCGAGTTTCTGTTGCCTGACAGAATAAAGTTTGGATAGGAATGCTTTTTCGGTAAAAAATGTACTCTTGACAAGTAAATTATATGTTGTAAAACCCATTTGCTATGTAGTTGCCAGATATCTCATGGCAAGCAAATTGAGCCAGGCTCAGCAAAGGTTCTCTAAAAGTCATCAACACATTATAATAAAAATTAAGCCCTCAGACTCAAATTCAGTTTTACCCACCCTAGCCTGAATTCAATAGGTATGAAAAACCAGGCAGTTTTTCATCAATGCTATGGGCAGACAGGTTCTTGGGAAGGCTTTTGTTTGCTTTCTAATCCTTCCTCTAAAGCCCTGCAAGCTGGCTATTGCATAATCATACCAGCAAAAAGCAACCCCAGCTGAAGGTGGCTGGTTGCAGTCCGCATAAAAGACAAATAGCCCCAAAGGAAGTGAAAGAAACATTGCATTATATCATATTTGTGGGAAACTGTGGTATAAACAGACCAGGTGTAACTATGAACCTGGACTGGACCTTGAGCTAGACTTTAATTTGACATAGAGCATCTGTCAGAGTAGTGTATGCTGGTTTATAAATTCAGCCCTTTCCAGATGAATCACAGTAAGTCTTTTCAGCCAGAAACACAGGCAGCAAGGTGCTCAGCAGCACCTGCTTCTGACCAGTTCTGTCCTCTTTCTGGATGATTACCTTCCTGGATTGCCTACTTCCAGACTGGACGTGAGCCCTGAGTTTCCCTTCCCTCTGTCCTCTTTGGAAAAAAATGAAGAGTTAATCCTTTCTCTCCAGGTCAGCAGCCTGTCTATTAATTTATCACAGCATCTCCAAAATTAATTCATTTGTACACTATTTTCTAATATGAATTTCAGGCTACTCAGAGACTTTGCACTCACACTTTATTAGAAAAGGGTAATTTTCATGGGTATAAGAATTATCTTGTCTTACTGACAGGTGCTTCTGAAAGTTGAAATTAGCGCAGTGCTTATTGCAGAGAGAAATGAATATACTCCATTCAAGCAGGAAGCTGTTTCTGCAGCAAGGAAAATATCTGATCCCTGAAAAGGCAAGTCTAGCTGTAAATTTCTTTATAACATGCCAGCAATGAACATTCATCTTGCTAGTGGCTATGTAGGAGGAAGGACATAAATGGCAGAAATTTCAGGTAGAATTTTTTGGTACAGCCAAATTCACTTAGCATCCAATGTCAGACAAGAAAGGCACGTAGAAACACTGTTAATTTTGCCTTGTTGGCCTTCCTTAATGCTTCAAGATCTGAAGACAGCAGAAGGGAGGGCTACAGACTGCACCATATGCTTAGAAATGCCCCAGAAGTGTACTTTGGTGCTCTGCCTGGACTCTAATACCATCACAGGAGGTACCAGCTGTTGCAGAACGCTTCTTGACCTGAGGGCAGATTCCTCCTGTCAGATCTTCTGAGAAGGACCAGCCTGATCCAGTGCCCATCAATAGGCTGCGGCCTATTGGGCTAAAGGCCCTTCTTTTGGTTAACTTTATGACAAGATTGAAATTAAAGGTCTTTTCCCAACAGAGAGTAATTTTAATATCTAATAGCTTCATTTGGAAAGCTTTTTTAACTCTCAGGAAGTTATTAAGAATGTCTCAAGTTTCTACATTGTTTAAAAATTCTGCAACAGAATAATTCAAAGACACTTGCTTTGCCCTTTCTTGAGCTCCTTCTAGACCTTAACTATAGAATTCCTCTCCTTTCAAGCGTTTTTAGTGATGTTTGTGCCTTTTGGCTATGAAAGAAAAGCAAGCTGTGAACTGAAGAGACGATATTACAATCTATGGTCCTGAAATAAGACTGGACTAGCTGATGTTAGTGTGCAGCACAAAGTAAATGTGTAAGCAAAAACTGGTAACAATGGTGTAATCTTTTCCTTTATTTCCTAATATTGCATTTAAAACTAGCTTTGTTTCTGTAAAGGTGCCATTGATGAAGGTGACTTGTGACAAAATCACAAGTATGCTGGTGGAAATAGGAAGCAGATATGTGATTTTTGTTAGCCTTTCTGAACATGTATAATTGAATTTGGATCTCTAACACTACTGCAAGGGTACTTTTCTCCCCACACTCCTTCCCATTGCACTAAAGTGCCGGTGTTTGGTAAAAACTGCTCCAAAGAGGCAAATGTTCTTGCCACTCAACTTGTTATTATACAGTGATTTATTTCTGACTCCCAAATGATCCATCTTTCTACACGAAGAACAGGAACCAGCTTCAGAGACTAAATTCGTCCCTCTGTCTACCCAGTAGGTGAGGACACATCATGCGGAGATGGGTGCCACAGATACCCCATCCTGATCTTGCTACTTGTACAGTGATGGGGTTAGAAACTGAGGAAACATTTGGAAGGAAGGTTTTGCATGCTTCGTGGACACATAGAATCATGGACTCATAGAATACCTCAAGTTGGAAGGGACCCATAAGGATCATCGAGTCCAACTCCCTGCTCCTCGTGGGACTACCTAAAACTACACCATATGACTAAGAACATCATCCAGATACTCCTTGAACTCTGACAGGCTTGGTGCTGTGACCACTTCCCTGGGGACCCTGTTCCAGTGACCAACCACCCCCTCAGTGAAGAACCTCTTCCTAATGTCTAGTCTGAACTTCCCTCGACGCAGCTTCATTCCATTTCCTTGTGTCATATCGCTGGTCACCAGAAAGAGATCAGCACCTCTCCCTCCACTGCCCTGCCTCGAGGAAGTTGTAGACTGCGATGAGGTCACCCCTCAGCCTTCTCTTCTCCAAGCTGAACAAACCAAGTGACCTCAGCCGCTCCTTGTAAGTCTTGCCCTCGAAGCCTTTCACCATCTTGGTCACCCTCCTCATAGTTTGATGTCCTTCTTATATTGAGGTACCCAAAACTGCACACAGTACTCGAGGTGGGGCTGCACCAGTGCAGTGTAGAATAGGACAATCACCTCCCTCGACCGGCTAGCTATGCTGTGCTTGATGCATCCCAGGACAGGGTTGGACCTTTTGGCCGCCAGGGCACACTCTTGACTCATATTCAACTTGCCATTGACCCAAACCCCCAGATCTCTTTCCACAGGGCTTCTCTCCAGCCTCTTGTCCCCCAGTTTGTACGTATAACCAGGATTACCCCATCCCAGGTGGAGATTCCTGCGCTTGTTCTTTTTAGATTTCATACGGTTGGTGATTGCCCAGCTCACCAGTCTATCCAGATCTCTCTGTAAGGCCTCTCTACCCTTGAGGGACTCCACAGCTCCTCCTGGTTTAGTATCATCAGCAAACTTACTTAATGCAGATTTGATTCCTGCATCCAGATCATTTATCAAAACATTAAAGAGCACTGGCCCTAAAACTGAGCCCTAAAACTGAGCGCTGGGGAACCCTACTGGTGACTAGCCATCAGCCTGATTTAACCCCGTTTACTATAACTCTTTGAGACTGACCCATCAGCCAACTG
>VYZW01024202.1:0-14164 GCA_013401315.1 Balaeniceps rex
CCCGCTCCCCCCCCGCCGCTCTACTCAGGCAAAATGGCATCGGGACGGCGGCGTCTCCCAGCCGGGTCCGCGCCGCTCGCCTTTGTGCGCTCTTTCCGCGGCTGGGTTAATTGTTAAGGTTTGAAGTGGAGCCGCTCTGGTGAAATGGGGAGGGGGGGTGTTGATTTATGGTGCTTGAGTGGCTCTAACGGCTGCCGTGAGACGCAACCTTTCGCCCTTCTCCGGGATCCTAACGCTATTAAAAGGGATCTTTAAAGAGATGAAGGTCTGAAAACAAAAAGTCGCGCATGGGACACAATTACGCAGCCAATTCGAGCCCAACCCGGAAGTTTATGTCGGGAACACGTGTTGGTGGGGAAGGTGGCGAGGCTGGGAGCTGGGGACCCTCCCGCCGCCTCCGCCGGGGGCCCCGCAGCTCCCGGGGAGCCAGCCGTGGGGCTGAACGCCGCAGCGAGAGACCCGGCCTCAAAGTCCAGGGACTCTTAACGAGCACACCTCAAACAGAGGTTGCTAGGGTGAGTAATTGTTTAACATAAAAATGCCCCTACGGTCTGCAGGGGAAGAGGCCTTGTGGGTTTTTTCTTCTATTTTTTTTCGGTTGTTTCATTATTATTTTTAGCTGCCCACGTTCCACACTCTGTTTGAGGGTATAAATTAGAACTCTTGTACTTTCTTGCAGGTACTTGTAAGCTGGTTTTAGTTGTTCGGTAGCTGTTGAAGATAGATGAGGCCAATCATTTAAATGCTTCAAAAAAAAAAAAGGTTGAATTGATGCATTAGATAACTTTAGATTGTGGCGTTTGTTCACACTAATAATTTCTTTTTTTTTTTTTACTTGCTCTAGAGTTAAGAATTAACTCAGTGATAGGCTGTTTGGCTTTAGAGTACGTAGGTTGTGTCTGGATTAAAATTATTTAAATACATACATGAATGTTTTGCAAGCTTCCCCCCCCCCCCCCCCCCCCCCAACCCAAACAACGTAATGATGANTGAATTGAAAAATTCGAATTGATGATGTAAAGCTAAGAATTTACTATGGCAGAAGTTGTGTAACAGCATGACATTTGGATTATTTTTCTATATCTTCCTTACTGGCATGGTATGTTATATTTGAATGCAATCTTAGTCTTTAAAAATAAAATGTGGGCAGTTTGTCTTGTTGTCCAGACGAGTTCTTTGGTGTCAAAACTGGCTGATAGCTTCTCTAAAAGCTGTTCAAGTAGGTTGCAGATACAATTAATGTGTTTCTTGTGCCTTGAGATACAACTAGAACTGACTGTCAGGCCAAAACTAAGGAAGGGTTCAGTGCTCAGATACTGTTCTTATCCCCTCTGGGTTTTTACTTCTTAAAAACTTTTGGTACTGGCTAAATTATCACCTCCAACCATTTAGTCTGAAAGCTGATTTCATGCCAAATCATTGCATTGTTTAGTCTCTTTAGCAACTTCTGAATTTCACATTTTTAGACTGTGTATCCTGACTACTGTAAATCTCATAAAACAGTCATAATAGAGCTTTGAGGCAGAGATGAATCCTATAGTATCCTGAACTGTACCTCATGTCCTTGCAAGCTTGGACTTTAGAGAGGTAACCAGTGTTTGAAAAACCGGTGTGTTTTTTACAGGTTTGGAATCATTTTCACAAAAATCAAAAGTTAACTTTGTACATTTAAATGCAACGTTAACTACTAGTCTTGAGGTTAAAGCATGTTAAGGATGGGTGAGTTCAGTAATTAGTGTTTTACTCTTTGATTGGATGGTGACTTGGAAAGGTTGGGTTTTTTCTTTTTTGTTGTTACCCAGTTTGCCTTCTGGAGCCAAAAGCTGTGAGATGAGCAGAACCCATCTGGATATCCAGAGAATCCTGTTGTGTGGGATTAGGGGTTAGCAGCCCTTACGCCTCTTTTGTGAGAGGCTGCAAATGGAGATGTGAAATTTTTGGGTTGGCAATAGCTGACAGTTTAGACAGCCGGAGAATTCGGGGGACATATCTGTCTTTTCTCTACAACTTCAGAATTTGTGTGATATTTTAAATGGCTTCCAGTATAGTTCAAGTGAGATGTATTCCTCAGAAAGCCAGTGTGAAAAACCCTTCCAATAAAAGGAGAGCAAGAGTTGCTTAACTACATTAGTGTCCCAGGCCAAGC
The DNA here is from genome assembly GCA_013401315.1 of Balaeniceps rex. Lineage (NCBI taxonomy): Eukaryota > Metazoa > Chordata > Aves > Pelecaniformes > Balaenicipitidae > Balaeniceps > Balaeniceps rex. Next base: position 2,147 of record VYZW01024202.1, read on the forward strand.
ATTAAAACCTAAGTTTGCAGGTTGGGTATGCCACAGAGGCCAGATGTCTGAAGGGTTTGGAAATAGCTGTGCCTAGTGGACTGTGATGTTTGATTTGGGCTAAGTTGTGATACTGTAGTTTATCATGATTTTTAAATAAGTACTTTAGGTATACAGTGTTACAATGTGTAACTCGCAGACCAAAAAATCAAAAGCCTTTTCATTGTTGAGGATTCTACCATTATTTTTCTTGGGAGAAATGGAGAGCAGGTTGCTCGACATGTGTTTTAGAATCTCTTTTTTTTTTTTTTTTTTTTTTTTTTTTTTTTTTNGCTTCTTTGTACCAAAGCTAAAATGGAGGGAGGGAGAGAGCTAGGTTGGCATGGATACATGACATAATATTAAACATGGCATTCTGCTTTCGTGTCTTTAAATCGGAAATTATTTACATAATGTGCAGTTGTAGCAAAACTGTCTTTTTATCAAAGTTATAGGCTCTATTCTTCAGCAGAAGAGCACCTTACCAAAAATGCTTGGTGTGTTTTGATAGCCCTTCTTGGAATGGCAGCAGTTTGTATTTTTTCTTAATACAAAGAAAATAATTGCGATACTGCTACTGTTGAAATTTTATAAATATTTTTTTTAGTTTTATCTGACCGGTTGATTCTTGCTTGGTGACATTGGACAGCCTGACTAAACATAGACAACCTTATCTGCAAGATTCTGCATGCTCAGAACAGTTCTTCGACTGGTGAAGTGCTCAGGGAACAGCTTGTAATATTCACAACTTTTTTATAAGTATTTTCTTTTGGAGATTTTTAAGATGTGGCAAACAGGTCCTTATATAGCATTGCCAAAGCTGAGCTGCAGAGCTTGATAAAGTTGCTTTCACTTCTGTTAACTAAGGAGCCTCCTACCTTGTAAGATTATGGAGCTGTTTCAGCTTGATAACATTTTGGGCTTGACTAGCGTATGTCACAAAAAAATAAACTAACCTATTACGATGCAGCTTTTCCTGTTTTGTTTTGAGTTTTTTTCTCATTTAATTTCCTTACTAAATTAAAACTATTTGGGGGGGAAGGAGAAATTAGAGGGTGGGGGGAGGGCAGCAGTAGTGCTTGGAAGTTTTACAAAGCCTAAAATTGGTGCTAAGTATTCAGTGATATTTTTAATGTAAAAATTCCAGAAGTTCAGAATTCCTTTTGTTCCAGTTTCAAACAATGCAGCTTTGTTCCTCGTGTACAGAAACAAAATAAGTGAAACTAGTCAAACTTTTATTGTCCCAACTGTCTGACAGACAAATAAACAATTGCTATTGTTTTACTTAGCTTTTTGTTGGATTGTTAGCAACCACTAATTTTTAAGACTGTTAAAATTGGGGTTAGCATGAGGGAGATGCAGCTGGGGGATTACTTATGTGAAAACAGCCCTGCTAGGAAAGGGGCGCTTCTAAACTGAAGATACTTATTCTGGAATTGTAAGAATTGCTATACTAGATGACTAGTGATAGAAAAACTTTGAAGTAAGCAATTGAAGTATTACTGCTATGAATGTTTTTTTCTGAACTTGGTGAGACTGTCTTAAGATACCCAAGCCATTGTGTTTTTAAAGGTTAAAAATGTAGAGTTCAGTGTCATTGTGGATGTGTTAAACTTGACTTGAAACAAACTTGATCGGTTGTGGCACCATTTTAGGATGGTTGGGGAAGATGTGTTTTTGTGCGTTTGGCATGGGTTTTTTTCTAGTCTTGGTTTTGCTTTGAGTCTCAACTTCATAGAAAGGCCTTTCCTTCATATATTGCAAGGGTAGACTAGAAGTTATCTTGAGTAATTTTTTTGTCCTACTTCTCTTTTAAGTAAAGAGCCCCAAGCTTCTGACTTTCCATGCCTCTATTCAGTATAGCTACTTATCTCTCAACCAGGTTTTAGTCATACCTTCTTTTAGAGATGGCGTGAACAAAACTACATGCAGACTAAATAATGACATAACTGATGTTTTTTCCTTTGTACACTTAAACATTTTTGTTTGTTTGACCATGTTGAGCAAAGATGTTGCACTATGTGGAAGAGTGCTCTTGCCTCTTTCCTAAATTAATACTGTAAAGTTACGATTGTAAAGTGTTTTGGAGCTGCTGGTTTGACAGGGTAATGTGTTAATTCCCCTTCTGTGGAGAAATTCACCTTTGGCTGCTCTGAAGTTCCTAACACCAAAAGTACTGATAAGCTAAAACTTCATCTGCAGACTTAATCTTTCTCCTCTCACCTGTTTCTAATTAGTGAACAAAGCTGTAAGCTTCTAAACATAGATATGATGATTGCTGTTAGTATTTTAGTCTGATGAAAATTAAGGATTTATCCTACCCAATTAATACATACGTGTAGTCCCCTTTTTTGAGGTGGGAGGCTTAATCCTTCTGAAAGGTAAAGCTAACAGTGTTCTTATTCATTTTTCTTGACCCATTCAGGGTTCTAGGAGACAGATTAGTGGGAGGTAACATCCTTTAAAGGAGCTGCTGTGTTAATTAAATCTGCTAGACGTCTTAATATTTCTTAATATCTTCTGTACCTGATAACTACAAACCAGGCCATTCTGCCAATTTTTGTGATCACCTCGAATGCCTCTTTTTAAAAAAAAAAAAAAAGGCAGAGTATAGTTCTGACACAGCAAATGGTGTTTAATGGGATTGCGTGTGGTCAGTAGCAGTCCCACCAATTATTGTTTGTTGCTTTGGTGTTCTTTTGGGTAGTACAGTCTTTGCTTAAAAGTATATCTTCCCCTTTTCCCAGTACCTTACATCCACTACTTCAGTTATGCCACCATCTCGGTATTAGTCCACTAAAAGAAGGTCTCTCCCTACTATTGGACAGACTAAAACTAGGAAGAATAAGAATTACGTGCCTGAGGCTTTATTTATTACAAGAATTACCTGTTCTGCCAAATGTGCTAAGTAATGTGTGTGACCAACCAGCTGGATGTGGCTTAGCTGTACATGTAGAGAAGGATAAGGAAGTGAATGCTGTTTCGGAGTCTGTGAATGAGTGTATCTAAAATGCCAATAAATATTTTTGTCTTCTTACCTGCTTTAGAGTAGGTGTTCAGCTTTGTTAGTTTTTGATGCTTGTTACTAGTGGGCATTATGGGTGGGTATGGAGAATAAGCGAAATTGATTTCTACTTGGGGTGTATGTTAGAATATATAAGCAACAGCTCAAGTTATCTGGACTCATTTAATTTTTGTCTTAGTACTAGGGCAAATGGGCTTCCTTCTTAAGGAAGCAAAACACATTATCTTCTGTCTTCATCTTAAAACATAGAGTATTTGGCTTTTTTAATAACTTTTTAAACTGTCTAGAATAGCTCTTTGAAATTAATTTTGCTTGTCCTACACAAAAGGAGTCTGTGACCTGATGTTAGCGTCCTATTTAATATGTAGTTAACATACTGTAATAGTGGAACGCTTGTTCTTTCCACTATGCAAAACAAAATTTCTCCAGTGAATGAGTTACTACCTAATGTAATGGGAAGCAAGAAATAAAAGCTTTCCTTATAAGCTTTTTATCACTAACTTGTTGTTACAAGATAAACTAAATGAGTTTTAATTGTGCTTCCCTCGTGCAGCGTGCTGCACTGACAAAGACGTATCATTAGCATAATACAATCTCACCATTTCTGCTTCTTGGTATTTCTTGTAATGCTTAAAAAAGAGTGTGATGAAGACTAGAAAAGGCATCTTTTTTTCTTTTTAAGTGTATGGGTATGATAGCATTTTGTGTAGTAAACCATTTCATTCTTCTGGCTTCTAAACGTGGTGGGTATATTGAAAAGATTTTCAAAAACAAAATAGAGGAAAAGATCTACACATGAACAAAAGTGCCAGAGCAAATCTAGAAGGTGTGTATACAAGAGACTGCATCGCGTATGCCCTTAAATCCAGGAAAGGGAACTTTAAACGTGAGTGTGTATGTGTGCACAAAATACATCAAAATTAAATGTAACTTGTATTTATGGTTCTAATTTTTTAGAGATGGTGGAGCCAGGACAAGATCTGTTGCTTGCTGCTTTGAGTGAGAGTGGAATCAGTCCAAATGATCTATTTGATATTGACTCGCCGGACGTGGTTCTTGCAAATCCAGCACCAACTCCAGCTGTTCAGCAGGTTAAAACAAGAACATAGTCGTTTGCTAGAGGACATAAAAGCTTGTACTTGATTTATTGTGGAGGGGGGCGTGGTGTCTACAGTAAATGGTTAAAGAATGCAGAATTTTCATAAATGTCTTGCTTCGTAGTACTGAGATTAGGAAATTACTTGCTAATCAATTTTAAACTTTTATACAAAAAAGCAGTCTGAAATACACTGTTGAGGTCAGTATAAACATAAATGTACTTAACTTCTGGACATTAAATGGGAGCATGCTGTCATGTATCCATGGAGAACTCTAATACCACTGGAGTCTAGCTGCTCTCCTACAAAATGTGCAAAAAGTGTAATATAATATGGTGTTTAAGCTCCATGACAACATTCAATCTGCAAGAACATAACCATTTCAGACATGGACTGGGAACAGTGGTATGTTGAACAGCGATACCATGTTTTCACCACAGTTAACTAACAAGGTGTTGTATGTTTAACTTCTTTGAACGTGAAATCAGCCACTTGATGATCTTTATTTTCAGTGAGGCCTTTGTTAATGAGCACAGTTAAGGACTTCCCCATTAACTTCCATTTTGTGGGTGGATATTTAGTCTTAACCTTTTTTCCCTGCTAATGTGAGAGTTTCCTGATGCTTGCTTTCTTTCCCCTGCAGTCAGTGCCACTTAGTGCGTTAGAACTAGGCTTGGAGACTGAGGCCACAGCCGCTGTGAAACAAGAACCAGAGACTGTATCAACTCCAGCCTTACTAAATGTTCGGGTAAGAACTGGTACTTCAGGATTTTGTATGTGTATATGTGGTGGGTTAATCTTGGCTGGACACCAGGTCCCCACTAAGCCGCTCTATCACTTCCCCTGCTCAACTGGATTGGGGGAGAAAAAAAACAGGATGAAAGGGTTGTGGGTCGAGATAAGGACAGGGAGGTCAGCAATTACCGTCACAGGCAAAACAGACTCAACTTGGGGAAATTAGTTTAATTTATTGCCAGTTAACAATGGAGTAGGATAATGAGAAATAAGAACAGATCTAAAACCACCTTCCCCTACCCCTCCTTTCTTCCTGGGCTCGACTTCAGTCCTGGCATCATCACATGTTGTCTCTGCTGCTCCTTCCTCCTCACGCTCTTGCCCTGCTCTGGCAGCTCCTTCACAAACTTTTCCAACCTGGGTCCTTCCCAGGGGCTGCAGTTCTTCACAAACTACTCCAGTGTGGGTCCCTTGCATGGCCACGGGTCCTGCCAGAAAACCTGTTCCAGCATGGGCTCCTCTCTACGGGGTCACAGTGTCCTTTGGGCACATCCACCTGCTCCTGCGTGGGGTCCTCCACGGGCTGCGGGTGGATATCTGCTCCACCATGGACCTCCATGGGCTGCAGGGTGACAGCCTGCCTCACCACGGGCTGCAGAGGAGCCTTTGCTCTAGCACCTGGAGCACCTCCTCCCCCGCCTTCTTCACAGACCTTGGTGTCTGCAGAGTTGTTTCTCTCGCATGTTCTTGTTCCTCTCTCCCAGTTGCTGATTGCGCAGCAGTTTTTACCCCTTCTTAAATACATTATCACAGCGGCGCTGCCATCGCTGATTGGCTCAGCCTTGGCCAGCAGCGGGTCCGTCTTGTAGCTGGGTGGAACTGGCTGTATTGGATGTGGGGGAAGCTTCTGGCATCTTCTCAGAGAAGCCACCCCTGTACCCCCCCCCACTACCAAAACCTTGCCACGTAAACCCAATACAGTATATTAGTAAAATGTAGCAAAAGAGGTGGGACTGTAAAATGCCAGTTGGCCATCGTCTTGGTTCTGCTTGTACTGAGACTGTGAAAGCTTAGCATACCCGTGGGTTGATATGATTTCTATGACAAGGAACACAAAGGAGGACAAAGCAGTATGCAGAAGAACATTTTGAGGTGTCCCATGTGCCTTTTACTTCCCTTGCATGCAAATTGTGGGGATAGGGAGGTTGTGTAAACTTGTCTCCTATATCCAAACTGTGTACCGCCTTTTCTAGCTGCAGATAATTCTGAGCCCCATAGTCTGGTGGTTGCACCTGAAATGAGAATATAAAAAGCAGATCTGCAGGAAAGTGGATGTAGTGAAGTGTGCCTTAAAAAGGCTGCATGTATGCTTTAAGTAATCCAAGCTATTTACTCTGACAATTGTGCAGCTAGTTTATGTGTTGGAAATTCTCTTCAGCTCAGGGTTCCTGAACTTGTAGTAGTCATGTTTTGTGCCTAGGTGATGAATCCTTCATCCTGTTTTTTTTATTTCTTTTCCCTTACCTTAAAATAAAATTTTAAAATACCATTCAAAAATACATACAGCAATATATTGATAAACAGACACTTCTTGCTCAGGCTGTTGCACCACAAGATAATTACTCTAGCATCTTCAGCATGTTATGCGAAGACATTTCTTATTACAAGAGTCTTTTAGAAACTGGTCATTCCTGTGCTCTGGATTGAAAGGCTAATAAAGTCTGCTTTTTTTTTCCCCACTGTCTTCTGAAAATTTCTCTGGTTCTTTGTTGCTAGCAACCACCATCCACCACAACCTTTGTGCTGAATCAAATAAATCAGCTTCCAACTTTGGGGACTACAATAGTGATGACAAAAACAACACCTGTTACAACTACGAGGCAGACTATCACTGTAGCAAAAATCATTCAGACCAGCACAACTACTCGACCCTCGGTTGCAGCACCAGCAGTACGCAATGCCTTGACCACTACACCTTCAAAGGACCAGATTCAGCTGAAAGATCTGCTAAAGAATAATAGTCTTAATGAACTCATGAAATTGAAGCCACCTCCTAATATTGCTCAACCAGTAGCAACAGCAGCAAGTAAGTTTTCTTCTTTCTTCATAATTACAGTATTTTAGACAATAGTGAAATAATATAATGTGAAGATCTTTGCACATCTGGTATTTTCATTGGTTAGAAGAATATCACAGTAAAATGAAATGGTCCAGAAAACCTAATAAATTCTACTATAACTTCAGTAGTGTTAGAATTCAGGGTGAAGTAATACAAAATAGCAGGCTTTGAAAAAAAATTTAAGCTCTTGATTTACTGAAAGGAATGAGGAAAATTACATTTCAGATTGCAGCTGGCAAATTGGTAAAATTAATTTCATGACCATTACTGAAGTTGATTTAGGTATCTTACTTGAGTCTACATCAGTTTCTGTTCTACTGTATACTTGCTGTGGAACTATGACAAATGAGTACTTTATTTTTGGCATCTTCCAAACTAGATTTGTAGTACATGCTAGTACTCCTATGACGGGGTGTTTCTTTAAAGCATCTCCTGAGAAAGAAAATCACTGTCCCTGTATGTTTCATGGGAGGCATCAGATCTATTGTTTAAAAACTTAAGTCCTAAAAACTTGCTGTCTCTTTCCATGTTACTTCTTAAATGTGGTGTTATCTTAAATGCCACAAGTATTTTGTTACCACACTCCAAATCTTCATTTTGTGATTCCTTTCATAATTTTTCCTTGTGTGTTATTTCTAACATGTGGACAGCTTATATGGTCAGCTTAATATAAAGGAAAAGCTGCATGTGTCTGTATTTTTATGATTTGATTCTTTCAAGTTATTCTGGTTTTAGCATGAGGTTAAGATCAGACTGGAGGGGTTTGAAAATATCTCTATTGCTGCTTTTTCTGAAAGGTATGCAGGCTTTTTCTGGATTACTATATTTTCATTGTCTCTGAAATAAGATTTACTGATTTTTATAGGCAGGGTTGGAAGTAACCTATTTTTTCATATGCAGATAGAGTGCGCAATAAATGAAGCTGTCAGGACTGAAACAAAGAAGAACATGCTTCCTTGTTTCATTGCTTTCTGTTATGGAGTGGCTGACAAAAATTGAAGTTGAGACACCAGTTGAAGTTGGGGCGGGAAGTAAAGGAGTGAGGAAGAGGAGGGGGAGAAGTTTTATTAGGACTGACTTATCCCCTTTGTACTAAATGAAAACTCACAGAAGCACATAAGTAATAGGTAACATCAGTACACAATAGCTGTTGTAGTGGCATAGCTGCAGAAAATAGTTGAATCTGTAGCTTCTGCATTAAGTGAAAAGGAGACATGCAACTTCTAGAACTGCATTTCTAATCTTATTTGTGTACTTGTGTTTCTGGATCTTTCTTCGTGCTTATAAAAAGAATCGTCAAATAATTGTAGAAAATTCAAGGGCAGAGAAGCTCTTGGAAGGAAACATGGTCTGTTCATATAATTCAGGCAGCAGGAGTTCTAGATTGGAAAATATTAAAAAGTTAAATTATGCAACCTCTTTGAGGAAAACTTTATTTGTGCAATTGTCTTAATTGTTTTTTAGGGGCAATTATGCTAAATTTATTACATGTATTGACTGTCAACATGATGGAAGCTTGACAGCTGCTTTCAATGTTTTACATCTATCCTTGTGTAAATTTTTTTTTTAGTTCTGTACTGAGCCCTATTGCCAGTAGCTTCCTAATGTGGCTGAGGACAGGAAAGTTAATAAATTGTCCTCTTGAAGGATCTTGTTATAAACTTCAAACAATTGAGTCCAAAGTGTTGACTTTTTGTTTTACAGAAATAATTGTAGTTTCTCCTAAGGTGGTAAATGCCACCAGACCAGGTAAGTTCACTTCTGTTGAAACACTGGGCTTTCTGGTTTGTTGTTGAACTTCAAAGGCTCACAAGATGGAGTATTTCTAAATATGATGTAAAGATCTGGTGAAGGTCCAAATTTTTTTTTTTAAATACTGAAACTAATACATAACTGTCACATGCGGTGGTATTGCATGGGAAGTTTCTTCTGTCAAAGAAGTAACAGGATTTAACTCCTTGCTCAGAGACTTCTTAATTTGGACAAAAATCTTGATTGTGTTCTTGAAGCATCAGTGTGCTACTGTACATTTTAAGGTTCTCTTCCAGCTCACTAATAGAGAAGGATGTTAATTTGAGTTGATGTTTGGAGGGAATTCCTGTAAAACACAGCTTTTCTCTTGTAGCTGATCTAAGCAATGGTGCAGTGAAGAAGGAGGCTTCCACAAAAGAGGTAGCAAGAATATGGATAAATGATATTAAAATGAGAAGTTTTTCACCTACTATGGTAAGTAGTACAAATGGTTAATTTGCCAAATGAATGTATATTTTATTGGCCACAACCACCTGTGACTAGTTTCAGTAGTTACTCATATATGCCTTTTGTGTGGTAGAATTATTGAGTGCATCTGTTTGTTCAAAAGGTTAGTTTCTCTGCTAGATGACTACTTGGTTAGATGACTAAAAGTAACAGCTGTGTAGAGCAGACCACCTATATAGTAAATGACAATTTCAAGAAATTACTGTCCCTAGCAGAACCTCATTGTGTGGACAAAGAAGGGTGTGCTCCAGTTAAAGCTGATAAGCATATCACTTGCTCTGTGTTTTAAGACATTTTCTTTTGAATTATCCCCATTCATATAGCTAGCAATGAGGAAACTAGAAGACTTTTTCTCGCATGGCTGACCTTCTGGGTGGTTTGATTTAAGATGTAAACGGAGTATCATTCAACTTTCTAAATGTAATAAAAATACATTCTGATGCCGTAAACACTTGAGTTTCAGCATCCTCACTGATAGCTAGAATCAGGCTGAAGTTTGTGATAAACAGTGCTGCTTCGTTACTGACATACAGAAGGCTTTTCAGATTACTTTTTTATATTAAACATTGAATCAGTAATTGTGGAAGATTTTTGATTTGTCATCTAGTGAACACTTTAAAAATATTCATATATTTACATTGATCAAGATCACAGTAAAAAATGGATTAACTGTCAGGTTTCAGAGAATGCTGGATAGAACTGTGACTATTATAACTATACCCCAGAGTTGTGAAATTACGTAATGAATGTGAAACTGCAGGAGACTTCCTGGGTGTTCTTGAAAGTTAGGTTTTGGCTGTTAAGTAGCTGTTGTGTTTTCGAGGCAGTTTTCTTTAAGTCATAGTTTGGATTTAAAATGCTGTAAGAAGTGTTTCTTCTTTAATTCTGCTTATGTGAGTTTGGAGTTCTTGAATCTTTTTGCAAAGGAGAGGAAGTTCCCTGACTTTGTGTCTTTGAAGGGTTGTTCAGAGTGTAAGAAATCTACATTTCTGTCTCTAGTTTTCCCAGCTGCTCACTGGTTCATCTAGTACATGTGTTAAAACATTCAAGTGCAAATTTGTGCTTGTTTCATTTCTCCTGTTCATTTCTAGGACATGGAGTATGAACAATGTGCTGTTTGACTAATGCAGGTATTTCTCTATTCTAGAAAGTGCCAGCAGTAAAAGAAGAGGAGGAACCTGAGGAAGAAGATGAAGAAGAAATGGGCCATGCAGAAACTTACGCTGAGTATATGCCAATTAAATGTATGTCCTAAAGTCTTGTTACGTCGAAAGGCTGAAATGTTTTGAGAGCTAATTTGTTGTTTACTCTTCTGTAGTTACTAACACCAAAAAACAGATAGGTTACTATCTGAATCAAGTAAAAAGGACCTTAATTTGTGGCGGGTTTTCCTTGGAAATTTTTCTCTCTAGTGCTTAGTTTTGGAAGGTACGCAGATTTTTTTAATGGAAAAGGAATTCTTTAGTGCATCTTCGAGCGGTACTTGTTTCAGAAATACTAGTGATTGAAGCAAGATCAGGCTTTTTTTTTTTTACCTGTGTTAAGATGCTTTGTGCCTCAGCAGAGGAAATTTTGTAAAGGGATTAAGTGGTCACTGCTATGTTTAAGAATCTAGTTTGAGTCTCTTGGTGTGAAATTACCCTAAGCACATTCTTCCTGCATTGTTAATCTCCTCTTTTTTTTCTCCTTGCTCTTCTTTATTGTAATCGGTGACAAAAAGCTGTTACCTTGTTTCCTAGGTACATTGCTGACCTGCTGTAAAAGCAAGGCAAAAAATTTTGCATGGAGTTTGTAGCTAAATGGTTCATTTTTATTGTCACTGAGATCTGTCAGCAATTAAACCATGTCTGTTCTAAATCTTTTCTCCTCTCATCCTGCTTAAAAACAGCACTATGTAAATAGTGAGAAGAATGTTGCTTTTGTGATTCTGGCATCTTGAGGCCGCCTCTGGCCTTTTGGGAAGTTTTTCTCAAACATGTCAAGTACACAAATACTTTATTTTCTATGAACTGAATTTTATCTAATTTCATAAAAATTGGGGGAAGGTGGTGAGAAGTTAAGGTTGCAGTTACATGAATTCAGGTTAATGTATTCCTTTGTATGCCGTGCAGTTTAACACTTGATGTACTGTTGCAATGAAACATAGTTGCTCTTGAGTTCAGCCTTTGCAATGGATAATTGTAACTTGTTTTGGTAAATATAATAACCTGTGCTGCAGCAACAGAATTCTGTATTATGTTTTCATCTTCTCCCTTCCTCCCCATTCCTTTTCAACCAGTAAAAATTGGTCTACGCCATCCTGACCCAGTAGTGGAAACCAGCTCGTTATCCAGTGTAACTCCTCCTGATGTGTGGTACCAGACATCAATATCAGAAGAAACAATTGATAGTGGCTGGTTGTCAGCTTTGCAACTTGAAGCAATCACTTACGCAGCCCAGGTATGCTAGACATTAGTACAGCTTAAAAGCTAACACAGAATTTAAGAAGAAAAACTACTATCTGACAAGCGCAGCTATGTCAGTTTTACAAGGAGATAAAATAGTAAGAGCTTAAAGGTTCGAGTTGCATTAGAAGGTGGCAGGTGAGCTTCAGCTCAGATAAATGTGAGGTAATAAGCCTAGGAAAGCTTTGTCTAAAGCACTTCCATGATGCTAATCTCAAACTGTCTTAAAACTCAGGAAAGACATCTTAGTCATTATTTTTATTTCTCTGAAATAACTTAATGGCTGCAATAGCAGCAGGCTAAGAAAGCTAACGCCAGGGT